>JAREYC010000034.1:0-142628 GCA_030015325.1 Cryptoblepharus egeriae | reverse complement strand
GGAACCACACTTCACAGTGAGTAAAACCTGCATTTTTCAAACGGGTTTTATGAGCTTCTACAGAATCTGTCAGCATCACGTTTTCCAACATGCTACGTTTTTGGCTAATTTCGAGCTCACTATAGCCATTTGCCCGTTTGAAATCATGATGCATATTGAATAATAACTCACCGATTTCTTGGTCTTCAAATTAAATTTTTCAGAAAGCACAAGAATACCACCGGGCTGTAGCCCTTGATAAATCTTATTGAGTAATAATTGCCGGTCATTCGGGTTAAGGAATTGCAAAGTAAAATTGAGCACGACCATGGATGCATTTTCAATATTTACATCACGAATATCGCCTTCAATGACATCAACGGGGGTATCCGCACGGTATGCGTCAATATGGCGACGGCAGCGTTCGACCATTGCAGGCGAGTTATCAACAGCAATAATTTTACTGTTCTCGGCGGCAATATTGCGCCTTATTGATAAGGTTGCCGCACCTAACGAACAGCCCAAATCGTAAACATAGCTGTTTGGCTTAACAAATCGACCCGCTAACATGCCAATCATTGTAATAATATTGGAGTACCCCGGCACGGAGCGTTGGATCATATCGGGGAATACTTCGGCAACTTTTTCATCGAATTGCCAGTCACCGAGGTTAGCGATAGGTGCAGAGAAAAGGCTGTCTTTTGAGGTTGGATCCGAGTTTGACATAAGTTCTGTATTAATCAAAAACAAAAGTAGTGGGGGATTGTATCAGAAAGGCAGTCTACTGAAAATCAATCCATAAACAAGGAAATAATGGGCGGCACATAAATAACCCGTGCCGTTATTGATAGTAAACAGTATTAATTAAAGATTAAATGACACGATTTGCAGCCATGGCAGGTAATAAGTATTAGCGATAACCATCAATGCCATAGAAAGGTAAGTTGCTACCATACCTGAACGCCGATATGAGTAATCGTGATTTTTCAAGCATAAGAATGCAGCAACCGCCCTGCAATTAAGACTAGACCACAAATATGAATCATCCATACTTGGGCGCCATTCATTTCCATCAATAGTAATAAAATAAGGGAAATAGGGATATATTCAATGGCATTACCATGAACACGGATTGCAGTTTGTAACTCATAAAAACCGCCATCACCATAGGCTATACGGTATTGATTACGCAGCTTCACAACATTTAAGGATAATCTAAGCAGCAGTAAGGCACCCAGTACAGCGTATAAAGAGCTGACCATTTTTTACTCCACCATAAAACGAATCAAACTATGAAAACACCTAAAAATATAAATTATAGTAATGGGTATTAACGATATTTTGTAAATTGTAAGTCCTAAAAAGCTATTCGACAAATGAAATCATAACTTTTTTGAGTAACCATTTATGCGTTATTGAATCAATCCGTCTTGTTTTAATTGCGACAAAATAGTCACCGCAGTACTTGAACAACGTGGTAGGTCATCAGTGCTAAAACCACGCTAATTCCGCAATTTCAGCCGCAGGGTGGGGTTCTCCCTCATAATCTGCAAAATAACAACGTATTCGCACTTGCGTACCATCTTGTTTGCCATCAGCAGGGCCAACAAACTCGCCATAAAAGCGGATAGAATCGCTAACCAAGTCGAGCGTCAATTCCTCGGATATTTCCCGACTCAGTGCTTGCTCATCGGTTTCATTTTGTTCGCGTTTCCCGCCTGGGATATAAAATAAGCTTTTATTATGTGAACGAACCATGGCAACTTTGTCATGTAATAGGGTAATTAATCCAAGCTTATCAATGATTTTAACACTCATAATGTGGTTGCTCTGTTATTTTTCGATGACAAAAAGAAGAGATATATTGCTGCAAAATCGTCATTAAGTAAAAAAGATAAACTTACTTAATGACTTAAGTAATATTGTTCAGAATTTATTTCTTATCAATGATTTTAATTAACTCATAGCGAATACTGGGGGCATCTGCGGGCGGGTTTGGTACATCGAATTGCTTCACTTGTAGTGTATAAGTGAAACCTGGTTGATATTCGAAGCCTTGAATTGAACTGTAAAACAGTTGCCAATCATCATTTGGATTTTCTTTCACTTTCATACATTTCATTGGTGCCAACCCATACAGTCAGCCAGTACAGAATCAACATAAAATGTTTTTGTATTATCCGTATCTGCAGGTTTTACTGTTTGGCATCCAGCGAGTAGTACTAACATGGAACTGGCAAGTAACAATTTTTTCATGGGTAATCCTTAAACAGCAGATGGTGATCAATTAGGCATTTCACCTATACATTGCGATTATAGCAAACTGAAAAGGTAACGATTCTGAAATGATAAGTTTAATGATTAAAGAGGCATTAATTAATCAATGATAGAAAATGGCAGTATCAAACGATGGATTTTTACACAATTAAGCAGTTATCTGACAAAATAAACCTTTGTTGCAATATGTACATGCTGTAGATAGTCCCTTAAAATCGGTAAGATCATAGTGACGGGAGCATATCCGGCCATTCAATTTCATTGTTATCGATTAGCAAAATTAAAATTGATGAAAATATGATTAAAAACAAAATGGTTTGCGCGATATGTTGAATCCGTAACTATTTGTCTAACAGAATTTCCTGTATAATGTCTGCCTTTTTGACATTCTGAATTTTCAGCTCAATGTTCAGCAAAATGCCAAATTTCCGCAGCAAGCAAATGCACAACAAGCTGAGTAAAAGGATATTGTATGCGTACTAATTATTGTGGGCAGTTAAACATCGCTCACGAAGGCCAAAAGGTCACTCTTAGTGGATGGGTAAACCGCCGCCGCGATTTAGGTGGTTTGATTTTTATCGATATGCGTGACCGTGAAGGTATCGTGCAAGTTTTCTTCGATCCCGATCGTAAAGACATATTTGAAAAAGCGTCAGAGCTGCGTAATGAGTTCTGTATCCAAATCACAGGGACCGTACGCGCACGTCCAGATAGCCAAAAAAATAAAGACATGGCAACGGGCGAAATTGAAGTTTTTGCTGAAGAACTGAATGTTTTTAATAAATCAGAACCATTACCGTTAGATAGCAACCAAACGAATACAGAAGAACGCCGTTTAAAATATCGCTATTTAGATTTACGTCGCCCAGAGATGTCTGAGCGCCTGCGTACGCGTGCTAAAATTACTAGCTTTGTCCGTAACTTTATGGATAAAGAAGGGTTTTTAGATGTTGAGACGCCAATGCTAACTAAAGCAACACCGGAAGGGGCTCGTGACTACTTAGTACCAAGCCGTGTCCATAAAGGTAAATTTTACGCGTTGCCGCAATCACCGCAGTTGTTTAAACAATTACTGATGATGTCTGGTATTGACCGTTATTATCAAATCGTAAAATGCTTCCGTGATGAAGACTTACGAGCGGATCGTCAACCTGAATTTACCCAAATCGATGTTGAAACCTCATTCATGACCGCGGAGCAAGTGCGTGAAATTATGGAACGTATGATCCGTAATTTATGGTTAGAGGTAAAAGGGGTTGATTTAGGTCATTTCCCAATCATGACCTTTGCCGAAGCAATGCGTCGCTACGGTTCAGATAAACCTGACTTGCGTAACCCGATGGAGCTGGTGGATGTCGCTGACATCGTGAAAGGCGTTGAATTTGCAGTATCTCAGGCCAGCGAACGACCCTAAAGGGCGAGTGGCAGCGTTGAAAGTCCCGGGCGGCGGCGCAATGACCCGTAAGCAAATCGACGAATATGGTCAATTTGTGGGCATTTATGGCGCGAAAGGCTTGGCGTGGATGAAAGTCAATGAACGTGCTAAAGGCCTTGAGGGTATTCAAAGCCCAGTCGCGAAATTCCTGAGTGAAGACGTGATTAACCAGTTATTAGACCGTACGGGTGCCGCGGATGGTGACATCTTATTATTCGGTGCGGGTGCAAAGAGTGTTGTCACCGATTCAATGGGTGCGCTGCGTTTGAAAGTTGGCCGTGACTTTGAATTGACTGACTTAAATAGCTGGCAGCCACTGTGGGTTATCGATTTCCCAATGTTTGAGGATAATGGTGAAGGCGGGTTAACTGCGATGCACCATCCATTTACTTCTCCAAAAGATTTCTCACCAGAAGAGTTGGCTAGCAAACCAGAAGAAGCCGTTGCCAACGCTTATGATATGGTCATTAACGGCTACGAAGTCGGTGGTGGTTCAGTGCGTATTCACCGCAATGAAATGCAACAAACAGTATTTAGTATTTTAGGTATTAATGAAGAAGACCAACGTGAAAAATTTGGCTTCCTATTAGATGCATTAAAATACGGTACGCCACCCCATGCAGGTTTAGCATTTGGTCTTGACCGCCTTGTGATGCTGTTAACTGGAACAGATAACATTCGTGATGTTATTGCCTTCCCGAAAACCACAGCTGCGGCGTGCTTAATGACCAATGCACCAAGCTATGCAAATCCGGATGCATTAACTGAATTGGCTATTGCTGTTGTTGCGAAAGACGAAGAGTAAGTCAACACAATGAAAAAATATAAGCGCCCTGAATCAGTATTGGTCATTATCGTGGCTCAAGACACTGGAAGGGTGCTTATGTTGCGACGTAAAGACGACCCTGATTTTTGGCAATCTGTGACTGGAAGCCTTGAATCTGACGAAAAGCCGTATGAAACTGCGTGTCGTGAAATTAAAGAAGAAACTGGTTTTGACGTTAGGCAAAACGCGCTGCAAGATTTGTCGCGCAGCATCATCTTTGAAATTTTCCCGCATTTCAGGCATCGTTATGCACCCGATGTTACGCATTGCAAAGAACATTGGTTTAAAATGGTGCAAAGTGAAGAAAAAATGCCATTACTGACGGAACACAGCGAATATCGTTGGCTAGCGCCAGATGAAGCCGCGAGCTTAACGAAATCCTGGAGCAACAGTCAGGCTATTTTAGAATTTGCTGTTTAATTATTTATTGACGTTTTTTGGAGATATTTCATGGCAGGTCATAGTAAATGGGCCAACACCAAACACCGTAAAGCGGCACAGGATGCTAAGCGCGGTAAAATTTTTACTAAAATTATCCGTGAGTTAGTGACTGCAGCACGTTTAGGTGGTGGTGATCCCGCAACCAACCCGCGTTTACGTGCGGCTGTGGATAAAGCATTATCTAACAACATGACCCGTGACACCTTAAACCGTGCTATCGCACGTGGTGTTGGTAATGATGATAACGATAATATGGAAACCATCATTTATGAAGGTTATGGCCCTGGTGGAACGGCTGTTATGGTTGAATGTTTAAGCGATAACCGTAACCGTACAGTGTCTGAAGTGCGTCATGCATTTACTAAAACGGGTGGTAACTTAGGTACAGACGGTTCTGTTTCTTATCTGTTCACTAAACGTGGTGTCATAACCTATGCGCCCGGTGTAGATGAAGATGCAATCATGGAAGCCGCATTGGAAGCGGGTGCTGATGATGTCGAAACCTATGATGATGGTGCAATCGATGTTTACACCACACCTGAAACCTTTGGTGAAGTGAAAGATGCATTAGATGCTGCTGGTTTCACTAGTGAAGCGGCGGAAGTATCAATGATCCCATCGACTAAAGCAGAATTGGATGCAGAAACAGCGCCTAAACTGCTACGCCTTATTGATATGTTAGAAGATTCAGACGACGTACAAGAAGTTTACCATAATGGTGATATTTCTGACGAAGTCGCTGCCACACTGTAAGTCGTGAGGCACTAAATGGTCGCTGAGCCATTTAGCATAATCCGCGTAGAGAAAGCGGGCTGACGCAGCCTGTTTTCTCTAACGCCCTCTGTTATTTCCGTTCTCTTATCCGCTATACTGTATTTTGTATCGACAAGCCAACTCACTGTAAACCTTACTTGATTTAATTCCACATCAGATATACAAATAGCTATTTAGTTGAAATTGATAGTATTATGAAGCTAATTAGAACAATTTAATTAATATAACGAGGCGTAAAAAGATCGATATGGCGATAATCTTAGGTATTGACCCCGGTTCTCGTATTACGGGATACGGCGTTATTCGCCAGCAAGGCAGACAATTATTGTATTTAGGCAGTGGGTGTATTCGTACCCAAGTTGATGATTTACCAAGTCGCCTGCAACGTATTTACGCGGGTGTCTCGGAAATTATCACCCAGTATCAACCAGATGTACTCTCTATTGAACAAGTTTTTATGGCGAAAAATGCCGATTCTGCGTTAAAACTGGGGCAAGCTCGAGGCGTCGCGATTGTTGCGGCGGCAAACTTGCAGATCCCCGTATTTGAATATGCCGCACGGCAAGTTAAACAAACGGTGGTGGGCACAGGAGCTGCAGAAAAAAGCCAAGTACAGCATATGGTTAAATCAATCCTAAAATTATCTGCAAATCCACAATCGGATGCAGCGGATGCTTTGGCGATTGCAATTACACACTGTCATTTCAATCAAAATTTATTGAAAGTTGGCGATCCACGGCTAGTCTTAACACGTGGGCGCTTAAGATAAAAGTTGGTCTGAAACGAATTATACACTCATAAATAGCTTGCTGCTGGATATGCATCCAGCATTTTTTGTGGTATAAACAACGGTATTAATCAAAACAAACTAAGCTGTTTACAGTTTAGGTAGTCATAGAGGGCTTCAATGTGATAGGTCGTTTACGTGGTATTGTATTAGAAAAACAACCCCCAATCGTATTATTAGAATTACAAGGTGTGGGTTATGAAGTACATATGCCTATGACATGTTTCTATGAATTACCTGAAATTGGCCAAGAAGCGATCGTTTTCACTCATTTTGTTGTTCGTGAAGATGCCCAATTACTTTATGGTTTTAACGATAAGCAAGAAAGAGCACTATTTAAAGAGCTAATCAAAGTAAATGGGGTAGGGCCTAAATTAGCGCTGGCGATTTTATCGGGTATGTCAGCACAACAATTTGTCTCTGCAATAGAGCAAGAAGCGATTGCCTCACTGGTAAAATTACCGGGAATTGGGAAGAAAACGGCTGAACGGCTAGTGGTTGAAATGAAAGACCGCTTTAAAGGCTTAAATGGGGATTTATTTAACCAAACCAGTGACATTAACCTGCCAAATGTGAACAGTAAAATTCCAAGTATGGCAGATATTGAGGCCGAAGCTGCCGCAGCATTAATTGCGTTAGGGTATAAACCACAAGAAGCGAGCCGTATGGTTAGCAAAGTGGCTAAGCCAGATAGCGATTGTGAAACATTGATCCGTGATGCCCTTCGTGCAGCACTTTGATTGAGAGACTACGAATATGATTGAAGCCGATCGCCTAATAACCGCGGAAGTATTGCAGTCAGATGAAGAAGCCATCGACCGTGCGATCAGGCCAAAACTATTGAATGAATATATTGGTCCAGCCACAAGTTAAAGACCAAATGGAAATATTTATTCAAGCAGCAAAAATGCGTGGGGATGCACTCGACCACCTCTTGATTTTTGGCCCACCAGGGCTAGGTAAAACAACTCTTGCAGGGATTGTTGCTAACGAGCTAGGGGTAAATTTACGTACGACATCAGGCCCTGTGTTAGAAAAAGCGGGTGATTTAGCAGCAATGCTAACCAACTTAGAACCCCACGATGTCTTATTTATAGATGAAATACATCGGCTTTCTCCTGTTGTCGAAGAAATACTTTATCCCGCAATGGAGGACTATCAGCTTGATATCATGATTGGTGAAGGGCCTGCTGCACGTTCCATTAAGATTGATTTGCCTCCTTTTACTTTAATTGGCGCAACGACTCGTGCGGGGTCTCTGACATCGCCTTTACGCGACCGATTTGGTATTGTCCAACGCTTAGAATTCTATCAAGTTGATGATTTACAACACATAGTTAAACGAAGTGCCCAATATATGGGGCTCGAGATCACGGAAGAAGGAGCCATGCAAGTGGCTATGCGTTCAAGGGGTACCCCGCGTATTACAAACCGTCTATTACGGCGCGTGCGTGACTTTGCGCAGGTCAAGGGCGATGGTTCAATTGATAAACTTATCGCAAACCAAGCGTTAGATATGCTAAATGTTGATGCGGCAGGGTTTGATTATTTAGATAGAAAACTACTTGTGGCTATTATTGATAAATTTATGGGCGGCCCCGTTGGTGTTGATAACCTAGCGGCGGCCATTGGTGAAGAGCGAGAAACAATTGAAGATGTGCTAGAGCCATATCTCATTCAACAGGGCTTTATTCAGCGCACACCAAGAGGGCGAATGGCAACCACTCATGCTTATAACCATTTCGGTTTAACACCTAAAGAAGTTTAAACTCGTGAATTTAAATACAAACAGCCCCTATTTTGGGGCTGTTTAGTTATAAAAATAGATATTATTGTTGCGATTAATTGTTTTTAGACTAATTAATGGCTTCTAAACTAATTTTTTGCTTTTATTGCTAAGCTAAACACGAACAGTATTGCCGAAACTAATACAACAGATGGGCCTGCAGGGGTATCATAAAAGGCGGAGAAGGTGAGCCCACCAGTCACTGCAATCATACCAATTAAAACAGCAATCACAGCCATTTGTTCTGGCGTTCGAGCAAAGCGACGAGCTGTTGCTGCTGGGATAATTAATAATGACGTAATGATTAACGCTCCGACAAATTTCATCGCAATGCCAATAGTTAGTGCAGTTACTAACATCAGTAATAAGCGTAATCGTTGGATGTTGATGCCATCGACGAAGGCCAGCTCAGGGCTGACAGTAATCGATAAAAGTGCCCGCCAACGATAAAAAAGCAACCCGCAAACGACAATAACACCAATAAATATCGTGATAATATCTTCGTAACTGACGGAGAGTAAATCGCCAAATAAATAAGCCATTAAGTCAACGCGGACATTGGCCATTAAACTAACAACAACTAAGCCTAAAGATAAAGAACTGTGCGCCATAATGCCGAGTAAGGTATCAACAGCAAGTTGAGGGCGTTTTTCTAGCCAAACTAATATTAAGGCTAATAGTAAGGTTATTGCGATAACAGCATAAAATGGATTGATGTTTAAAAGCAGCCCAAAAGCAACACCCAATAGCGACGCATGCGCTAAAGTGTCACCGAAATAGGACATTCTACGCCAGACAACAAAGGAACCTAAAGGGCCGGCAGCAATAGCAAGTAACATACCGGCAATCCAACCAGGTAAGAGTAACTCAATCATGTTTACAATCCTTGCTGTGTTGATGTCCTATAATAATATTACCTTCTAAATCATGTTGATGGTTATGTTGATGGCGGTACACCCCTAATTGTTGTGCACCTCGATAGCCAAACATAGCGACAAATTCTGGGTGGTTTGAAACGACATCTGGGGCTCCAGAGCAGCAAATGTGGCCATTAATACACAGAACTTTGTCAGTTTTAGCCATCACTAAATGTAAGTCATGGGAAACCATGAGTACGGCACAATTAAGTTCGGTTCTTAATTGATTAATTAAGTCATATAAAGCAACTTGGCCAGTGATATCAACACCCTGAGCGGGTTCGTCAAGTACCAAAAGATCTGGTTTATTGAGTAAAGCTCGAGCCAATAAAACCCTTTGCGTTTCGCCGCCAGACAATTTTTGCATCGGTTGTTCTAGCAAATGAGTGGCTTTAACTCTCTCAAGGGCAGGCAGCAAATGTGATTTGCGTACACCAAGTTTTAACAGCATGAAACGCTTAACAGTTAAGGGGAGTGTGGTGTCCAAGTGCAATTTTTGTGGAACATAGCCAATAGCTAGGGAAGAAGGGCGAGTGATAGTGCCGGATGTTGGTGTAAGTAGGCCCAACACGACACGGACAATCGTAGATTTTCCCGCCCCATTTGGCCCCAATAGCGTCACAATGTCGCCTTTATTGAGTTCAAAGGAAACATCGTTGAGTACCTGCTTTTCGCCAAATGAAACAGAAATCTTATTTAAAGTCAGTAATGGTTGCATATGAAAAACATCTTGCAGAATTCATGTTGTGTTATATTATAACATTTCAAAATCAAAATCACGGAAAAAGACTGTTATGATACATAAATCAAAAAAACATTGCCCGCAAATTTCTTTGTGGGGCAGTGGCGACCTCGGCATTAAGCGCAACAATGATGCCGGCAGCTAACGCAGATGTTGTGACTTCAATTCGTCCACTTGCCTTTATTGCTGCGGGTATCGCTGATGGTGTAACAGGGACTCAAGTTTTACTACCTGATGGTTCATCACCTCACGATTATGCGCTTAAACCTTCTGATTTGAAAAAAATTAAACAGGCTGATTTATTTGTTTGGGTTGGTCCTGATATGGAAATGTTTTTACAGAAACCTATCAATACATTACCGCAGAATAAACGCCTAGCGTTGGCAGAACAAAAAAATATTAAGCCACTATTAATGGCAGAGACTCATGAAGATGATCACGACCACGAACATGCGGATGAGGCTAATCATGACAAGGATCACGAACATCATCACCATGGTGAGTATAATATGCATATCTGGTTATCACCAGAGATCGCAAATTTTGCTGCGCAAGACATTTATGAACGCTTAGTAGAGCTTTATCCTGAGCAAAAAGATAAGCTAGACGTAAACCTTCGTAAATTCAAAGAAAATATGACGCAAAATGATCAGAAAATTGCTAATATTTTGCAGCCAGCTAAAAACAAGGGTTATTTCGTTTTTCACGACGCTTATGGCTACTTTGAAAAACACTATCAACTCGCTCCATTAGGGCATTTTACGATAAACCCAGAAATACAGCCTGGCGCGCAAAAATTACATCAAATACGAACACAATTGGTTGAGCATAAAGCGCAGTGTGTTTTTGCTGAGCCACAATTCAGGCCTGCTGTGATTGAAAGTGTAGCACGTAATACGGGAGTGAAAATGGGAACTCTCGACCCACTAGGAATTGGGCTGGCGATAGGGCCAGATAGCTACATGCAGTTTTTGACTCAATTGTCGGAACAATACGCCAGCTGCCTGAATTAAAAATAGAAGGAATTGTTTAAGTGCAGCAAATGGCCAAAGGTCTGGCTCAGGTATACGGTAGCCTGTCTAGAACTCACAAAATTGTATTAAGTACGCTCACTGTGGCTACCATGGCCGTCGCAATTTGGCGGCCTGTTCATGTACCAACCACTGCTGAAAATGATGGTATGCCAGATACCATCATTCCTCTTTCATTATTACCTGCCAGTGATGCAACCGACGATATCATTCAAGATAGCAGTGAACAACTTCCGGATGAAGGCCTCGCTGATACTGACGCAGAAGTGGCAGATGCAGGCGACGAAGTGGCATTGCCAGTTCATGAATATGTTGTCGCAAGTGGTGATAATCTCACTACAATTTTAACCCAATTCGGTATTGAGGCGGGTGATGTTGCCACGCTTTCCAATCAACACAAATCACTAAGAAACCTTAAGATTGGTCAATCTTTGAACTGGTCTTTAACAGATCAGGGTGAATTAGAATCATTGACGTGGGAAGTTTCACGCCGTGAAACACGGGTATTCACTCGCATTGGCGCCACGAATAAATTTGAAGAAACCAAACAGGTTCGTGAAGGTGAATGGACTAATAGCGTTTTAAATGGTGTGGTTGATGGTTCATTTGCTCAAAGTACCAATAAAGCAGGGTTAACGCGCAATGAAGGCCGTGAAGTGATCAAAGCATTACAATGGCAAGTTGATTTCCGCAAATTAAAAAAAGGCGATAAATTCAGCGTATTAATGAGCCGTGAGATGCTGAATGGCCGTAGCGAACAAAGCCAATTAGTCGGTGTTCGTTTACAAACTAATGGTAAAAGTTACTATGCGTTTCGTGCAGAAGATGGCCGTTATTATGACAGCGAAGGAAACGGTTTAGAACGAGGTTTCTTACGTTTTCCAACCGCAAAACAATTTAGAGTTTCATCCCAATTTAATCCTCGTCGCGTCAACCCAGTAACAGGGCGCGTTGCACCACACAAAGGTGTTGATTTTGCCATGCCAGTTGGTACGCCAGTGCTCGCGGTAGGTGATGGAGAAGTCATTGTTTCAAAATACAGTGGTGCTGCGGGTAATTTTATCGCAATCCGCCATGGGCGCCAATACACCACGCGCTATATGCATTTGCGTCAATTGTTAGTGAAACCGGGGCAAAAAGTTAAACGTGGCGATCGTATCGCGTTATCAGGCAATACAGGTCGTTCAACTGGGCCACACTTGCATTTTGAAATGTGGGTAAATCAGCAAGCGGTAAACCCGCTTACCGCGAAATTACCAAGTTCTGGTGGCTTAACAGGCAAAGAACGTAAAGAATATTTAGCATTAGTAAAAGATACTAAGCCACAACTTAAGCTGCAATAATTAGCGATTTAACTTTTCATGACTGGCAGGTACTTGTATCTGCCAGTTTTCTTTGTAATGCTTCCGTAAATTATTATTATAGGCTATAAAAAGATAGCCATTATTCACTTGAGTACAGCATGAATAAAGACCAAGACACTGATAGTAAAAAAGGTTATGTACCAACTTTTCACCGTTCCTATCTGCTACCCAAATACTGGGGAGCATGGTTAGGCGCTGGTGTCCTTGTTGCGGTAGCTTATGTCCCTGTTAAAGTCCGTGACCCATTACTTGCTAAAATAGGAAAATGGGTTGGGCGATTCGCTAAAAGTGCTCGGCGTCGCGCTAAAATCAACTTGCTATATTGCTTTCCAGAGCTGACAGAGCTTCAACGGGAAGAGGTGGTTGACCGTATGTTTGAAACTGCACCACAATCCTTTGTCATGTTAGCTGATCTTTGTATCCGTGGCGCAAACAAAACATTAGCAAGAACGCATTGGCATAATCAAGAAATTATTGAGCGCTTACAGCAGCAGCAAAGCAATGTTATTTTTATGGTTCCTCATGGTTGGGCTGTTGATGCACCTGCGATGTTATTAGCAGCAAAGGGCCTGAAAATGGCTGCAATGTTTCATCATCAGAAAAACCCGGTTGTAGATTATTTATGGAATAAAGCAAGGTATCATTTTGGTGGTCGCTTACATTCAAGAGAAGCAGGGATTAAGCCATTTATTGCTTCAGTCAGGCAAGGTTATTGGGGATTTTATCTTCCTGACCAAGACCATGGTGAAGAGCATAGTGAATTTGTTGATTTCTTTGGCACCTATAAAGCGACATTACCTGCCATAGGCAGGTTAATGAAAGTTTGTAAGGCGAAAATTGTGCCACTATTTCCTGTCTATGATCATAAAACCCATCAATTACATATTTATATCCGTGAACCAATGGACGATATTGATGGTAAAGATGATGAGTATATAGCACGGAGAATGAATGAGGAGCTGGAGTATCTGGTTGCCCCAAATCTAGAGCAATATACATGGATATTAAAGTTATTGAAGACTCGTAAAGAAGGAGAAATAGAACCTTATCAGCGTAAGGATCTCTATCGCTAACATATCAATGAGTAAATAATATTCAAGCCATTACTTCTGAGTAGTGGCTTTTTTTTATCTAAAAGTGTGGTTTTCGTGCAGAATATATTTTCACCAAAAAATAGTATGGCTTTAATCGTCACTTTTAATAATGAAAATTTAGGTTAGAGAGGAAAAGTAAGTGGATACTGTATTCATTTTTAGAACTGTATCTAACTTCTATAAAATTAGTATCGAAGACTAAAAAATGCAACACAAAATAATGCTTTGATTTATAAGTAATTTATTATTTAGGTAGATTAATAATATCCCATTAAACAGCGAATAAAACCCGATATAATGAAATTTTACCGTTAAAAGCCATCAAAGGAGTAAAAAAACTTATCTATTCTTTAGATTGATTAAAGAAATAAGAGTTATTGTTGGTGGTATTTTTATTAAAATACTCAATTTTGAAATTGAGTTCGAGATCCCCTATATCAAAAAGTGAATTAGGATGACATTTATTAATGTTATTAAAAAAAAGGCCAAAAATGATAATTCTAAGCTTCAATATTGAGAATATGCTCAGTGATCATATTATTAGTTATATCGATGTAGGTGATGCATGCAGGCAAAGAGAGTATCGGCTAGATATCCGGTTATTGTTATACTAATCATAATTTCACTAAAGTGGTTTGGATGAATTTTACAGGCGGCTAAATTGGAAAAATCATCACTCAACTGATTAGTAAATATACTAATATGCTTACATTTCATTGCCTACATTGTGATATTCAATTTTATTTATCCATAATAAAGTTAATTATATAGTACATAGTTTCAACCTGTAGTCATTAAACGACTAGTTAAATATAATTATCATTTCTTGCTATTTATGTAATCAAAAATGAGTACCTAATCATATATATTAAGTCTATAGTTAATTAAATTATTATTATTCAATTAAGATTGAATCTGTATTAAATAATTAATTTTAAATTAAAATTAAATTATAACAGTAATTATTATTTGCATTTTATTATTCAATTTAACCAAATAATATTATATTTTAATTGTTTCTTTAAGGTGGTTTTATTTCTTTCATTACGATGTGAGAGTATGAAATTTAAAAATAAATTGGATTAAAAATAAATTGACCATTTAAAAAATAATGTTTTATCAGTAATAAAAATAACTTAAATAATTTTAAACAAATGAACGCAGACTAACCGTTATGTATAACTACCTATTAACGATTATAAAATATGTTGCTATATTTTTATTAAATAATAAAAATAACTCCCAGACTAATACTCGGAGACTCCATGGAAAAAACTCGAACTACGTTAGACCAATGGATAACTTTACAAGCCGTGGTTGATTATGGTGGTTTTGCTCAAGCAGCAGAAATTTTGCATAGAACACAATCATCAATTAGTTATACCATTAGTAAATTAGAGCAAACATTAGAAATTGAAATATTTTCATTAGAAAAACGTCGCGCTGTATTAACTAAACAGGGGGAGCAACTATTAGCGTTATCTAGGGAGGTGACAAATAAAGCAATTTCGTTAGAGGAAGTTGCTAAGTCATTAAATTATGAAGGAAATAATAAAATTAATATTGTTATAGATTCACTTTATCAAAGTGATGAAATACTTAAAAAAATTGGTGAGTTAAGCCGCTCCAGAAAAGACTATGATATTAATTTTAAAAGAATTTTATTAAGCAAGTCAGATGTTTTTACAGAGAAAAATTATGATTTATTAATTACTCACCATTATATTGAGTCATTAAATCCCATATTCCTAGAGCAAGTGGAAGCGGTGTTTGTCACTAATCCAGAACATAAGCTTCAACACTGCCTATCAGATAATGTATTGGATTTAATGAAAAAAACAACAATGATTGCTTTGGAATCAACGGTTGTAGATGGAATAAAAAGTATCCAAACCATTAATGTTCCCAATGTGGAATTGGCGATTAAGTTAACTGAAAATTCGGTTGGTTATTTGTGGTTACCTAAAAATTTAATTCAGAAAGAATTGAATAATAATTCATTAAAAGAGCTGAAAATCTCAAATAAAAAGGTTTTCTATAATTTTTATATGTATATGAATAAAAATTCAATGGTGAATGACATTTTAAGATATTACCTGATTGATAATGAAATAATCAAGTGAATGAGTCTTAGAATCAGTAATCAAAATTAAACATAAATATTTTAGATACAATTTAAAAAAATTCAATGTATCCAGTTATTAACTTAACTAAAGGTAAATGGTATATTTCTTTCGCACACCAAATATGAGTAATTAATTTATTCATACAGTACTAATTAATAATTAAAGATCTATTTTATAGGAACAACTATGAGTATTCTAAAAAAATCCCTAACAGTAATAGGGGTTGCTTTAGCTGTAACATCTGCACCAACTGTTTTTGCTTCAGGTACAATTAACTTTACTGGGGAAATAACAGATATCGCCTGTACAGTTGATAGCAACTCGAAAAATTTAAATGTTGATCTCGGGAAAGTATCATCGAAAAGTTTAGCTGCACAAGGTGAAATTGCAGGTTTGAAAGACTTTACGATTAAACTTGTTGATTGCCCTGCCAATTCAAAAGTAACCGTACGTTTTGGTGGCACACGTGACACCGCAGATCGCGATATCCTTGCGATTAATCAAGCAGCTGGTGTTGCAAAGAATGTGGGTATTGCCTTATTTGAAAAGGATGCAACAACTCAAATCAAATTGTTTGATGACTCAAAACAAATTGAATTTACGGGAGCAACGGTCGATTTAGACTATGTGGCTCGCTATAAAGCAACAGGTGTAGCAACTGCCGGTCCTGCTAATAGTAGCGCAGTATATAGCATCCAATATCATTAATTAGTTGGAGGGTGACAATAGTTACCCTCTTTCTCTCATCAAGACCACGGCTGTTTTATGAAAAGAATATTTTTTTCAATTTGTTTATGTTTATTTTCTATACCTAATATCTCTCAAGGATCAGGGATTAGTGTAGGAGGAACACGTTTTGTCTATGAAGAAAGCAAACGTGAAATTGATATTCCAATTTTTAATAGTGATAAAGAAAAACCATTTTTAATTCAAAGCTGGATATCTCCATTTGAAGGGGAAGGTAAAGCGCCATTTATTGCTACCCCTCCATTATTTCGGATTGAACCTGATACAAATAGTTCAGCGAGGATCTCATACATAGGTGAACCTATTGGTTCAAATGTGGAAAAAATTTATTTGCTTAATATCAAGTCAATACCACCGAAAGATAATAGTATTGAAAATGAGCTACAGATAATCATAAATTCGCAGTTTAAATTATTTTTAAGGTCAAAAGATATTGAACCTTTCGATTTTGAAAAGGTTTTTTTAGTCATAAAACCAGATGGAATTATGATTGACAATCAAACTCCTTATCATTTATCAATCAAAAACATTTTAGTCAATAATGAAGTTATTGACGGAGCAAGTTTAATATATCCGTTTAAAAATGACTATATTCTTAAAAAAAATACCAATAATGATAACTCAATAGTTGTTCAATTTATTAATGACTATGGCGCTATCATAGAGAAAAAAACTAAGTAAGAGTATCTAAGATGTCTGCTTCCTGTACCAAAAACACACTCATTTATTCGAAGATTTTTACTGCAACCTGTTTGGTATTGTATAGTAATAATACAATTGCTGAAGATATGTTTGATATTAATGCCATTAATACAGGAATTGAAAGCCAAGTGGCGGATGTAAATAGCTTAGGTTATTTATCTTCGGCAGGAGGCCAACTACCAGGTGATTATTTTGTTGATATTTATATTAATGATAGCTTAGTTGATAATAAAAATATTAGATTTGTATTTGATGATAAGACAAAGAAACTACTTCCTGAAATAACAAAAAAGATGTTGTTAGACTGGGGGGTTAAAAATTCTGTCAGCGAAAAATTTTCAGCAAGTCATGATGATGAATATTTAAAAAATATTGATAAAATCATCCCCAGTGCGAATTATCAATATAAATTTGAAATTCAGCGATTACAAATTAGTATTCCTCAAATTGGGCTGGAAAATAGTAGTCGAGGCTATGTTGAACCAAATGAGTGGGATGATGGAATTAATGCCGCATTTGTTAACTACACTGCAAGGTTTAATAAGTATTGGTACCAAAATAGGGATAATAGTGATAACGCTTTCTTAGGTTTAAGAAGTGGTATCAATATCGATGCTTGGCGTTTACGGAATCACAGTACATATAGCAAAACGCAAAATGAAACCAATTGGAAAAATCTACAAACTTATATAGAGCGTGATATTCGTAGTTTAAAAAGCCGATTAACGATTGGTGAAACATCCTCAGATAATGGTGTGATGGAAAGTAACCCTTATCGTGGAGTTAAGTTATCATCTGATGAAAGCATGTTACCGCAAAGTCAAAGGGGTTTTGCTCCCGCTGTAACGGGGATTGCACAATCAAATGCGACGGTGACTATCAGGCAAAATGGCAATGTGATTTATCAAACAACAGTACCACCGGGTGAGTTTTCGATAAATGATTTATATCCAACGTCTTATAGTGGCGACCTTGAAGTTACTATTGAGGAAGCCAATGGTACGGTAAGGTCTTTTATTCAGCCATTCTCAGCAGTGCCAATGATGCAAAGGGCGGGCGCATTAAAATATAGTGTGGATATCGGTAAATACAATGTAGAGAGCGCAAGGCGTAAACCAAATTTTGCACAAGCATCAGCGATTTATGGATTACCCTATAATTTATCAGTATATGGTGGTTTTTTAGTATCCTCAGACTATCAAGCTTATACATTAGGCACAGGCGTTAATTTAGGTAATATTGGTGCGGTATCGGCAGATATCACTCAAGCGTCAACACAATTGATGGATAAAAAGAAAGCGGATGGGCAATCATATCGAATTCAATATTCCAAATATCTTCCAGATACAGGAACTTCTTTTTCCTTAGCATCGTATCGTTATTCAACAAAGAATTATTATAACTTTTCTGACTCGAATAATTATTTTTATAACATCGGTAGGAAAAAACAACAGTTTCAAGCTTCTGTGTCACAATCGCTTGATGGGGTTGGTTATTTTTCGGTGAATGGGTATCAGCAGTATTATTGGGATAAAAGTGGTTCTGATAAGAATTTAACCATGAGCTTTAGCTCTAATTATAATTCAATGAATTACAGTGTTGCTTATTCTTATACTAAGCAAGACTACTCTAAAACGAATGACCAAATGCTGTCATTAAATTTAAGTATTCCATTTGATTTAGGCAGAAAAAATAATTGGATTAACTATAGCTATAATACCAGTAAAAATGGGGATTCAATTAGTTCACTAAGTTTTAATGGTACACAATTAGACGATAATAATTTGCAATATAACCTAACGCAAAGATATAACCATAGCCGTGATGAATATAGTAGTTCGGTTAGTGCAAACTATATCGTTTCGTCAGGGGAATATAGTGCGGGCTATAGTTATGATCCTAAATATCATTCTGTCGACCTCGGTGCAACGGGAGCATTAATATTGCACTCAGGTGGATTAACAGCCTCGCGTACAATTTATGACTCCGCAGTGCTGGTAAAAGCAGAGGATATAGACAACTTAAAAGTGAATAATGCGCAATCACTTTATACTAACTCATCAGGTTTTGCAGTAATTCCCACTGTGACTCGTTATGAACGAAATAAAATTAGTGTCGATACTGCAACACTAAGTGGCAATAATGATGTCGCTATTAATACAACGACTGTAATTCCTACTCAAGGGGCGATTGTATTAGCTAATTTCCAAGCCAAACGAGGTGCAAGGGTATTATTAAAACTCTCGCATGCAGGAAAACCAATTGCATTTGGTACACAAGTTTCTGTTATGGAAAATGAGAAGCAAATAACAGGGGGAATTGTTGCCAATGATGGGGAAGTCTATTTAAGCGGTGTTCCCGCACAAAGTAACATAATGGTGAAATGGGGCAATCATCATGATCAACAATGTATCGTGCCACTTTCATTATCATTAGAAAATGAAAAAATTCAGTTTATAGAACGAACTTGTGAATAGGAGTTGTCATGAAGAATTTAGGGTTAAAAATCGGCATTCCATTACTTTTATATTCACAATTCGGGGTTGCAGAATTTAGGGCTGAATTTACCAACCAAACTGTTAATTCGAATAAAACACTTTATGTCTCACGGACTTTACCCGTAGGTTCGTTTATTGACTCTGTTGATTTAGGAACTCATTCTCCATGGGTATGGTGGAATATCACTGGTAATACTGAAGTCGGTATTTATTTGCCGGGTATATCTGGAAACTCAAGGTATGTTCCTGGAGTTGGCTATGTTAAAGAGGTCAATAGCTCTGGTGTTGGTTATGCATTGCATGGAACGGTGATAGGCCCTTGCTCTGGTTCTGCATATGTTGATGGGGTAAATACGAAAGATGGAAATATTAGTAATAGGTTAATATGTAATTCAAATGCATCCCCAGCAACTTACACTGTAAAGCTAAGAGCAGATTTTTATAAAGTTGGGAATAATGTTAAAAGCCAAACTTTACCAACAACGTATGCAGCGATGTTAATTTTATTTCATAACGGTTTTATTACTTCAGATTTATATGGAAGAGTAGAACCTAAAGTGAATATGGGGCCAATTAATGTGATATCGAGTGGTTGTGAAGTTAAAAATAAGACAATAGATGTACCATTCGGTAAAGTCAGTAAATCGTCATTTGCAGGTGTTGGCTCAATTAGCCCTGACAGTAAGAAAAGTTTTCAAATTCAATTAGATTGTGACCCGATATCTCCGATAAAAATTACGTTTATTGGGACTCAAGATGCAAGTCAAACACCAGGAGCAATTGCACTCAATAATTTAACGGATGAAAGCACAGCAAAAGGTTACGCTATCCAAGTAAAATATAAAGGAGCGCCAATTAAGCTTAATCAGTTAATACCTATCGTTGAAAAAAATAACGTAGGGCAATATAACATTCCTTTAGAGGCGGCTTATATTCAAACCCAATCAACAACGAAAGCAGGGAAAGCAAACGGTACACTGCAATTTAACTTACAATACCATTAAGTTCTATCGGCTCTGTATTTTTGACCGCGAAATACAGAGCTATATATTCTTGTCTTATTTCTTGTTTTAACCTTCATTTTGCACTTTATCTTAATCCATTAAGTACTTGAAACAAGCTATAGTTATCTTTTAATTGATGCACATAAGTTGAGGATGGCTATGGCGATTGATCGTATGGATTGGCATTACGGTGGTGATTATCCAACAGGGTTGCCCATTGAAAATGGAGGCACCCATATCGGTTTTTATTTAGTATGGATTATTCATAATAATTTAGTGGGTGAATTTCACTTAGAAGAATCAGAGGAAGAACTCGCATTAGTTAACGCGAGAAAACTGGATGGTCGTGAATTTTTGATGACGATGTGTGATGAAAAGTTTATCGATGAAGATTTAAGTGATGAGGGAAATGCTTTTACTGAATTCTATTATGCAGCAGATAATAATGGCTACTTTGATGACTATGAACGTGCCCTTAAAGGTGATTTACCGACAATTTACCATGTCGAAAATTCATGGGAAAATTATGATAAAATTGCCCCTGTGATCAGTGAAGCCTACAGCAGATGGAAACAGGCTCAGGGCTAAGTACAGTATTAAAGTAAGAAAAGCCCTCGCCAGCAGACGAGGGCGAGAAGATTATTCGACTTCTAGAATGCGGCAAGTATTCGTGCTACCGATTGTTCCCATTAAGTCGCCTTGTGTGACGAGGACTACGTCACCACTCATTAAATAACCGTTATCACGTAAACGAGTTACGGCTTCATTAGCCGCAGCAATACCATCCGTATGGGTGCTACAGAACACCGGGGTGACACCGCGGTACAACGAGCACTGATTCAGTGTTTTTTCATGGCGTGACATCGCAAAAATAGGTAGACCAGAACTAATCCGTGACATCATTCGTGCGGTACGCCCTGATTCCGTCATCGCAATGATGGCTTTAACCCCTTTTAGGTGATTTGCCGCATACATTGTTGACATTGCAATCGCTTCTTCTGGACTATTGAATTCAGCATCTAAACGGTGTTTAGAGACATTCAGCCCTGGCATTTTTTCTGCGCCAAAACACACTTGAGCCATCGCAGCAACTGTTTCTGCAGGGTACTGGCCTGCGGCTGTTTCAGCGGAAAGCATGACAGCATCAGTACCATCTAGCACCGCATTCGCCACATCCATGACTTCCGCGCGCGTTGGCATCGGGTTAGTTATCATGGATTCCATCATTTGTGTCGCGGTGATAACCACGCGATTTAATTGACGAGAACGACGGATGAGTTTCTTTTGCACAGCCACAAGTTCAGGGTCGCCAATCTCGACACCAAGGTCACCACGAGCAACCATAACGACGTCAGAAGCAAGGATAACTTCGTCCATTACTTCATCATTGGCAACGGCTTCAGCGCGTTCAACTTTAGCAACAATTTGGCATTCACAACCTGCATCACGGGCCAAACGGCGTGCATAGTCTAAGTCTTCCCCAGAACGAGGGAAGGAAACCGCCAAGTAATCGACATTAATTTTAGCGGCAGTTTTAATATCTTCTTTGTCTTTATCGGTTAAAGCTTCCGCAGAAAGGCCACCACCAAGCTTATTAATACCTTTATTATTTGATAATTGGCCACCAACAGTGACTTCAGTAAATACTTGTAATCCTTGGACTTCACGAACTTTTAATTGAACCCGGCCATCATCAAGAAGCAAAATATCGCCAGGAACCACATCGGCGGGTAAGCCTTTATAGTCAATACCGACTTTTTCTTGGCAGCCTTCACCTTTACCTAAATTAGCATCAAGCGTAAATTTATCACCAATATTCAAGAAGACTTTGCCATCTTTAAATGTGGAAACACGAATTTTTGGGCCTTGTAAATCACCGAGGATCGCAACATGACGTCCTAAACGAGCGGCAATTTCGCGTACTTTATTAGCACGTAATTGATGGTCTTCTGGAGTTCCGTGGGAGAAGTTAAGGCGAACAACGTTGGCACCTGCGTTGATAATTTTTTCAAGGTTATTATCGCGATCGGTAGCTGGACCAAGGGTTGTAACAATTTTAGTTCTTCTAAGCCGTCTAGACATGTATTACTCCGTTGACCTGTAATGGTGTTGATAAAAGAGTGAAACCATTTCACTCCATTTCGAAACCTGTTTACTGCAAATAGGGATGCTGACACGAGCACAGCTATTATATACTGCCAATTTCTTAATGCTATCAGGTCTGTAAAACTATTAAAGCCTGAGAAGCAAAGAAAAACGGCCATACTGTCAATTTCTTGCCTTTAGACGTTATCAAACCGCGAATCACGCAATGCTTCTTTGACGCGCTTCAAGTTATCTCTAAATTTTTCACCTCTTCTTAACGTAAATCCAGTTGTTAATACATCGATAACAGCAAGTTGCGCCATTCTAGAAACCATTGGCATGTAAATATCGGTATCTTCTGGGACATCAATCATAATAGATAAAGAAGCTGCGAGAGCAAGCGGGGAGTTTTCAGATGTAATCGCAATGACAGTGGCATCATTTTCGCGTGCTAAATGCGCCATATCAACTAAAGCCTTGGTTCTTCCGGTATGAGAGATGAGCACAATAACATCACCTTCAGTACTATTAATACAGCTCATTCGTTGCATCACAATATCGTCAAAGTAGATGACAGGAATATTAAAGCGGAAAAATTTATTCATTGCGTCATGTGCAACAGCCGCGGAGGCACCAAAACCAAAAAAACTAATTTTGCGAGCTTGTGTTAATAAATCGACAGCACGGTTAATGGCGCCGATATCAAGAGTATGTTTTACATTATCAAGGCCAGCCATAGCGGATTCAAAAATTTTATGGGTGTAGGTGTTTACGGTATCTGTTTCTTCAATGTTACGGCTGATATAGGGAGTGCCATTAGCCAGGTTTTGGGCAAGGCGTAATTTAAAATCTGGAAATCCTTTCGTGTCCATTTTTCGACAAAAACGATTCACAGTTGGTTCACTAACTTCTGCAAGTTGCGCTAAAGTCGCAATACTAAGATGAATCGCATTTTGCGGCATACCTAAAATCACTTCAGCCACTTTTTTTTCTGATTTACTTAAAAAATCGAGACTGGTTTTCATTTGTTCTAAAATATTCATATAGCAAAAGCGCCTATTTCATCGAAAGGAGAAATTTTTGACTCATCACGTTATCCTATTATTGATTTTAAAACGCTTATCGTGATGTCGTTACAGAGAGTGAAAATATACTATGTATGGTGTCTAAGCTATCTGAATGCAGGTGATAACTGGTAGCTTTTTATGAAACTTTGACCCGTATCTAATTTTCATATTGGTAAACATCTTACTTATTTTGTTATTTTTCTACAGAAGCTGTCTCCATTCAGTTAAATCGCATCTTTTTAATACACTAAAAATTATTCAGTGTGTAACATAAGACTAAACTAGCAATGTGTCGTTTTTTTCATCATAAAAACTGTGATCAGTATCATGAACATTTACTGGGCACTAGCAACAGGGTACATTAGCGGAATTAGGGCTAATTTTAACAAAATTACAATAAGGCCTATCCTAGTTAGGTCTTACATTCCGCAAATTGAGGAGAACCAATATGGCGGTACATAATGCTGCTCAAGCTTGTGACTTAATTATTTTTGGCACCAAGGGAGACCTCGCGCGTCGTAAGTTGCTGCCATCGCTTTATCAATTAGAGAAAGCAGGTTACATTCACCCAGACACCCGTATTATCGGTGTTGGCCGTGCTGACTGGAGCCAAAGTGATTATGTTAACTTTGTCAAAGAAGCGTTAGATAAGTTCTTAAAAGAAGATCTCGATTCAGCATTGTGGGAAAAACTGAGTGCTCGTTTGGATTTCTGTAACTTAGACGTTAACCAGACTGAAAGTTTTGTGCGTTTAGCTGAAATGTTAAAACAAGATGCACAACCGGCCATTCATTATTTTGCCATGCCGCCAAGTACATTTGGTGCAATGTGCCAAGGGTTAGGCCATGCAAAATTAAATAAAAAGCCAAATCGTGTTGTCATGGAAAAACCATTGGGAACTGATTTAGCGTCGTCACAAGAAATTAATAACGAAGTGGCAAAGTATTTTGATGAAAGCCAAGTTTATCGTATTGACCACTATCTTGGTAAAGAAACCGTTTTAAACTTATTAGCGTTGCGTTTTGCCAACTCGTTATTTATCAATAACTGGGACAATCGCACTATCGACCACGTACAGATCACGGTTGCCGAAGAAGTGGGTATTGAAGGTCGTTGGGGATATTTTGACCAAGCAGGTCAAATGCGTGATATGGTGCAAAACCACTTATTACAAATTTTAACCATGATTGCAATGTCACCACCGGCAGACTTAACGACTGACCGTATTCGCGACGAAAAAGTGAAAGTTTTACGTTCATTGCGTCGTATTGACCATACCAATGTACGGGAAAAAGCAGTGCGTGGGCAATATACCTCTGGTTTTGTTCAAGGCAAGAAGGTTCCAGGCTATTTAGAAGAAGAAGGAGCGAATAAGCAAAGTATGACGGAGTCATTCGTTGCTTTACGCGTTGATATTGATGATTGGCGTTGGGCGGGGGTACCTTTCTATTTACGCACCGGCAAACGTCTGCCAGCGAAATGTTCAGAAGTTGTTGTTTATTTTAAAAAACCAGCATTGAATATTTTCTCTGAAAGTTACCAAGATCTGCCGCAAAATAAATTAACCATTCGTTTGCAACCAGATGAAGGCATTGATATTGAAATTATGAATAAGGCACCAGGCCTTGATCATAAACATCGCTTACAAACCACGAAATTGGATTTAAGTTTCTCAGAAACATTCAACCAAACTCATCTTGCCGATGCTTATGAGCGTTTATTACTCGAAGCAATGCGCGGTATCCAAGCACTATTTGTACGCCGTGATGAAGTGGAAGAAGCGTGGAAATTTGTTGATTCTATTATAGAAGCATGGGCAATGGATAACGAAGCGCCGAAGCCATATCAAGCGGGGACTTGGGGGCCAATTGCTTCTGTCGCCATGATTGCACGAGATGGCCGTTCGTGGAATGAGTTTGAATAATATCGTTAAAACCTGAATTATTAGGCGATGAATTGACTCAAATGGCGGGGTAACTAACCCCGCCATTTTTCTCTGTATTCAGGTAGGATGATGACTTTTTTGCTAGCTGTTGAAGCTGATTTTCTCCCACCGATAACGGCTGTTTTCCATTATAAATACAAATGAAATTAAAGAATTAACTCACTGCGGCCGGTGGCGGCCATATGAATAATCGCTTGTTCTATGCGTAAGCAAGCCATTTTAGCTGCATCAGGAACCGATAACCCTGCGAGTAATTGTGCGGTGAGTTCTGCACCAAATAAATCACCCGTTCCTTTTGGCGTGACAGGGTAACGTTTATGACGGATCACAGCCACATCATCTTTGGTGACGCAAACTACCTCAATATTATCGTCATCAGGTTGGAAAGCACTTGTGATGATTACCCACTGTGTGTTTCCTTTTAATAAACTACGAGCGGCAGTGGTTGCATCATCTAAGTTATTAACGTGTTTTCCACTTAATGTCATGAGCTCGAATTTATTTGGAATAATACCCGTCGCCAAAGGGATTACTTTATCGCGATATACCTCGGCGATTTCGGGGGGAATATAAAACCCGCTATCTTCATCACCCATCACGGGGTCAACAATAATGGGCAGTGTAGTTCGTTTTTCGCGAACTTGAGTTAACCAGTTAGCTAAGTCTTGGGCTTTCTCTGGGGAGCCTAGGTAACCAGTTAAAATGGCTCTTACAGAGTCTAAGCTGCCACGTTCGATAAAACCGTTTAGATAACCACGAAACCATTCTCCAGGTAACTCCCCGCCATAACAAGTCGCATAATGTGGAGTATTACTCAGTACGACAGTAGGAACCGCAGCGACACGTAACCCTTGCTTTGTTAAGGCAGGAACGGCGATGCTATTACCGACACTGCCATAAATAACTTGTGATTGAATTGAGACGACATCATACGGCAGTGGGGTCGTATCAGCAGCATTTTGAAAACTATTGGAGGTAAGGCTAAAGGTGTTCATGACTCTCTCTTTGGCATATTGCAATCATATAGTTACTATAAGAAGCTTGTTCAATCAGGTTGTCAATGCCAAAGATCAAACGGCTCATCGATATAGTGATGAGAGTATAATAAGTGGAAAAAAGATATTTTTTTACTAAAAAATTTCAATGAAAAATTTACGGCAGTCGCTTGTTTATTCGCACAATAGTCGATAACTTAAGGGTTAATTAGCTCATTATTGAATAGTTATGCATATTTTTATTCAATATAAAAAATGTTTATATTCATTGACTTAATAAAATTGGCATGCTAAAAATAAACTGAAATTAACTATCAACATGAGGGTTCGGAGTAAATTGGGTAGATGTCTACCTGATGAAAAGAATAAGATATCATGCTTAGCTCAACTAGCGGCAAGATCAGCAAGTCCCAAAGAAGAACGACACACAGGCTTTTCCTTTCAGCTATCCTTTCCAGTGAACACTACTGGTGTGGTGCATTATAGCGTCTCTCTCGATTATTCATTTCGCTGAATAAAATCAGCAACGTCTTGTTATTTATTTGAATTTTCAACAACTGCGTTAGGGCATATTCCGTACCTGTTTTGGCTGAAAAATAGTCTATAACGCGGCTGTATATAGAGAGATATTATAATGATTTACTGGATATTTTTAGTATTAGCTATCGTTACAGAAGTTATCGGTACATTATCAATGAAGCACGCCAGTGTGAGCGGTGATTTCACCGGTATGGTGGTGATGTATGTCATGATAGCAACCTCGTATATTTTACTTGCTGTGGCAGTTAAAAAAGTGGCATTAGGTGTCGCCTATGCACTGTGGGAAGGTATCGGTATCCTCTTTATCACCACATTTAGCGTAATGTGGTTTGGGGAAACGTTATCACCAATGAAAATTGGTGGATTAGTATTACTGATCACCGGTATTGGACTGATTAAATCAGGCACTAAAAAAGCGACCGTTCGCCAATCTGCCCAAAAAGTAAAACACGCAACACAAAATGCGGTCAATGCAGCAAAATCATCTGCTCAAATTGGACGCGAAGCTAAGTCGGAGGCGTAATATGGCCAGTCACTTTGAATGGTGGCATGCTGCGTTTTTGGTATTAGCAGTCATATTAGAAATTGTCGCCAATATCTTACTAAAGATGTCGAATGGTTTTAAACGCTATTGGTTAGGAATTTTATCGTTAGTTGCGGTATTAGGTGCTTTCAGTTCTTTAGCTCAAGCCGTAAAGGGAATTGAGTTATCAATTGCTTATGCACTATGGGGCGCATTCGGTATTATTGCCACGGTGGCAGCAGGCTGGATCTTGTTTAATCAACGCTTAAATTACAAGGGTTGGGGTGGGATTGTGTTATTGCTGTTGGGGATGGTTCTGATCAAAATGTCCTAATGCTCGTCATATTTTGCGTTGTCGCGTTGGTGGCTGCATTCGTTAACCCTAGTCACATACTTTTGTATGCTCCAAGGGATTAACTCACTTGCCGCCTAGCGACACCGCAAACTATTTAGAGCATGGATGGGCGGTATATTTGCATTGTCGCGTTGTTGGCTGCATTCGTTAACCCGAGTCACATACTTTTGTATGCTCCAAGGGATTAACTCACTTGCTGCCTAGTGACACCGTAAACTATTTAGAGCATGGATGGCGGTATATTTTGCATTGTCGCGTTGTTGGCTGCATTCGTTAACCCGAGTCACATACTTTTGTATGCTCCAAGGGATTAACTCACTTGCCGCCTAGCGACACCACAAACTATTTAGAGCATGGATGGGCGGTATATTTTGCATTGTCGCGTTGTTGGCTGCATTCGTTAACCCGAGTCACATACTTTTGTATGCTCCAAGGGATTAACTCACTTGCCGCCTAGCGACACCGCAAACTATTTAGAGCATGGATGAGCGGTATATTTTGCATTGTCGCGTTGTTGGCTGCATTCGTTAACCCGAGTCACATACTTTTGTATGCTCCAAGGGATTAACTCATTTGCGGCCCAGTGACACCGCAAACTATTTAGAGCATGGATGGGCGGTATATTTTGGCTGTAGACTTAAAGTATAACCATTCAAAATCAAATGGGCGCTAATAATTGGCGCCCATTTTTATGCAAATCAAAACCTGTCTAATCAATCAATCGCGGCAACAACCTTAATTTCGACTTTATATTCAGGCTTCATCAGCAATGCTTGTACTGTACAACGAACGGGGGCGCTTCCTGCGACAACCCATGCGTCCCATGCTTGATTCATCCCTGCGAAATCCGCTTTGTCCGCTAAGAAAATAGTGGCATCAAGGATCTTACTTTTGTCAGAACCGACACGCTCTAACATGACATCAATAGCTGCAAGCGTGTTTGCTGTTTGAGCAACAATATCGGCATCGAGATTTTCAGGAACACTGGTGTAATAAACGACATTATTGTGAATCACAGCTTCAGACCAACGATTATCTGGGTCAATACGTTTGATAGTCATAATTATTCCTTATTATACATGTACTACAAGAATAACAGGTTGCTAGAGGGATGAAAATCAGTTGTTCAACTAAACATAATTAGCTCAGCAGACGGAATGAACTCATGGTAAAGTGTGCGCTCATTATTGCTAATAAATAGGACTGGTAGTGCACGACGATTTTTCTGCGGATGGCTTTTTAGCCAGAACAATTCCCGGCTTTCAACCTCGAGAAGCACAGGTCATCATGTCTAATGCCGTGACGGCGTCGATCGAGCAACAACACGTGCTGGTGGCGGAAGCGGGAACGGGAACGGGAAAAACTTATGCATATTTAGTTCCCGCATTACGTAGCGGAAGAAAAGTGATTGTCTCTACGGGTTCAAAAGCGTTACAAGACCAACTCTATCATCGCGATTTACCGACAATCATTGATTCGATGAATTACACTGGGCGCACTGCATTATTAAAAGGGCGTTCGAATTATTTGTGTTTAGAACGGTTAGACCAACAATCATTAGGGGGTGGTAGTCTTGAACCGGAAATCTTATCTGCGGTAGTGAGATTACGCAGTTGGTCGGTAGAATCTGAATTAGGTGATACCAGTACTTGCCATGATATTGCCGAAGACAGCCCTGTTTGGCCTCTGGTAACCAGCACCAACGATAATTGCTTGGGGAGTGATTGCCCGCGTTATCAAGACTGTTTTGTATTAAAAGCACGCCGTAAAGCTTTGGAAGCGGACATTGTTGTGGTCAATCACCACTTATTTATGGCCGATAGAGTGGTTAAAGACACAGGTTTTGGCGAGTTGATCCCCCAAGCGGAAGTGATGATCTTCGATGAAGCTCACCAAATTCCTGATATTGCTAGCCAATATTTCGGTCAACAACTCAGCAGTCGCCAATTGCTGGATCTCGCCCGCGATATGATTATGACTTATCGCACTGAGTTAAAAGACCAAGTACAACTGCAAAAAAGTGCCGATAGGTTAACGCAAAGTACGTTAGATTTTAGGCTCAATCTAGGTGAAAACAGCTTTCGTGGTAATTTACGTGACTTACTTAAACTTCCTGAAGTCCAAAGAGCATTAACGTTACTTGATGATTCCCTTGAGCTTTGCTACGAAGTGATCAAAACCTCATTAGGCCGTTCCCAGAGTCTAGATTCTATTTTTGAACGTGTAACAATCTACCGTAATCGTTTGAATCGCTTAAAGGATGTCACGATAGCGGGTTACAGTTATTGGTTTGAAAGTTATGGGCGTCATTTTTTACTTGCACTCACACCATTAACCGTGGCAGATAAATTCAGTGAAATGATTGCGAGCACACCAGCGAGTTGGGTGTTCACATCGGCCACATTATCTGTCAATGAAAAACTCAGCCACTTTACCGATCGTTTGGGATTGAAATCGGCAAAAACATTATTATTAGCGAGCCCATTTGACTATCAGAGCCAAACGTTACTGTGTGTTCCGCGTTTTTTACCCGAACCTAATCAACGGGGAGTTGCTCAAAAATTAGCGACCATGTTGCGGCCATTGATTGAAAAAAATCAAGGGCGTTGTTTCTTCTTATGTACATCACATTTGATGATGCGAGAGTTAGCCGAAGAGTTTAAAGCCTCATTGACATTGCCTGTCCTAATGCAGGGAGAAAGCAGTAAAAACAAACTGTTATCCCAGTTTATTGCCGCTGGAAATGCTGTTTTGGTGGCAACCAGCAGTTTTTGGGAAGGGGTTGATGTACGAGGGGATGAGCTTACTTGTGTGATTATCGATAAATTACCATTCACTGCGCCAGATGACCCGTTATTGAGGGCACGCATTGAAGATTGTGAGCTAAGGGGGGGAGATCCTTTCGCTGACGTGCAGATACCCGATGCGGTGATTACGTTAAAACAAGGGGTTGGGCGGTTAATTCGTGATACCAGTGATTATGGCGTGATTGTGATTTGTGATAATCGCTTAGTCACACGTCCTTATGGTGAAGTGTTTTTGCGTAGCCTTCCACCATCACCACGGACAAGAAGTATACAAAAAGCGATTACTTTTCTGGAAGAAAAAAGGCAACAAGCAAAGTGAAAAGCGTAAATCCTTCGGTGTTTTTTTGCTATTTACGCAGCCGTTTGTGCTAATATGAGCCGCATCTTTTAATCAAAATCTATTAATCTGCCGGAGTTTAGGCATGTCGAGTCGTATTCTTGCTGTTGATACAGCAACAGAAGCCTGTTCAGTAGCTCTTTGGTGTGATGGCGAAATTGTGTCACGTTTTGCTGTTTCCCCCCGTGAACATACTCAAAAAATTTTACCTATGGTGGAAGAAGTCCTCGCTGAAGCAGGTATGGGGCTGCATCAGTTAGATGCTTTAGCCTTTGGCCGAGGTCCCGGAAGTTTTACCGGTGTGCGTATTGGAGTGGGTATTGCTCAAGGATTGGCGTTAGGCGCTGATCTCCCTATGATTGGAGTTTCTTCATTGATGACCCTTGCCCAAGGGGCATTTCGCACTACAGGGCAATCACAGGTATTAGTTGCCATCGATGCACGCATGTCTGAAATTTATTGCGCGCAATACCAACGTCGTGTGGATGGCCAATGGTGCGGTGAAGGAACCGAGGCTGTGCTATTGCCTGATGATTTTAAAAGTAAATTTACTGAACTCGCAGGCCAATGGGTTTACGCAGGCACTGGATGGGCAGCATACCCATCACTCATCAGTGGCTTCGAATCGTTTATTGACAGCAACATAGCACTACCCGATGCACAAGACATGCTACCAATTGCGGCTCAGTTGTGGCATCAAGGGAAAGTGATTGCAGTTGAAAATGTAGAACCTACTTATTTGCGTAATGAAGTAACATGGAAAAAGCTACCTGGCCGTGAATAACGCACAATAATTTAGGTTACAAGTAAATTGGCTATGTGGTGAATAACGACTAGCCAATTTTTTTATGCTAAAAATGAAATAAATCAAATATTGATTAATAAAGATGCAAATGAATTATTTAATCGTTTAGGATATTATTAATAGGTATTTAGTTTTTCTTTGTTATTTTTAACCTATTGTGTTTTTGTTTACTAAATGCTATTTAAAACTGTATTCCCTGAATTTATAATGTTGCTAATCGGAGGTAGTCTATGAACACTGTATTAAACTGCCGCACTGCACTTAAAGGCCTTTTTGTTGCAAGCGTATTAGCACTAACTGGGTGCGTTTCGATACCTGCCTCAATTCAAGGTTCGGTACAAAACCCAACAGATAACTTAACGTCTGTACAAAATGCACCTGAAATGTATATCGGTCAGGAAGCACGCTTCGGTGGGAAAGTCCTTGCGGTTGAAAATGAAGCAACAAAAACACGCTTAGAAATTGCGGTGATGGCATTAAGCAAATATGATGCTGCGCCAGAACTTAATGCCCCATCGATAGGGCGTATTTACGCTTACTTAAATGGTTTCCGTGAACCAAGTGATTTTACTAATCGCTATGTGACAGTGGTAGGGAAAATTACTGGGGAACAACAAGGAAAAGTTGGGCAAGTGCCATATAAATATGTCACTTTGGATGTTACAGGCTTCCAACGTTGGAATGTGGCACAAAGTGTGATGATCCCACCATCAGGCCCATGGGGTTATGGTTATTATGGCGACCCGTATTTCTATAATCACCCTTGGGGTTATGGCTATGGATATCCAGGTTACCCTGGCGGCCCAGTGCCCGTAAATACTTATCTAACAGAATAGCCATTACCTTCTTTTTTAAGGCCCTAATTATACTAGGGCCTTTTTGTTAGTATGACCCACCCTAAATAAACGATATTAGATAAAAATACTTAATCAGAGCATTGACTGAAGTTTAATTTCGTAAAAGGTGATTTTCTTCAAAGTAACAGGTTAAATGCTATCTTAGCTTGCTAGATAACCCCTCCAAAATTAACGTAAAACCATGTATAATCGCGCAATCTTGTACAGATTTACATCTGTTTAACTAATTTTAAGACAAACTAGGCGGCATAGTCCGCCTTGTTTATTCTTGAAGGAACAAAATTTATTTAGTGATAGACCTCTCAACCTTGACATTGTCTGTTTTTCAAACTGGTACGCTGAGTTAATAATTTGTTAAAAGAGATGTTGAGTATAATAACTTCACTAAATTCAGGAGTAACATTTTGGAAAAAATCTGGCTAAAAAATTACCCTGCTGATGTGCCGGAAGAAATCAATCCTGATAACTTCGCTTCTCTAGCAGAGTTACTTGAAAATGCGGTTTCTCAATTTGCCGATCAACCTGCCTTTATTAACATGGGGGCAGTGATGACTTATCGGAAACTTGAAGAGAGAAGCCGTGCTTTTGCTGCCTACTTACAAAATGGACTTGGCCTTAAAAAAGGGGATCGCGTCGCATTAATGATGCCGAACCTATTACAATACCCTATAGCCCTGTTCGGAATATTACGAGCAGGAATGGTTGTCGTGAACGTCAATCCACTCTACACCCCACCAGAACTAGAACACCAATTGAATGATAGTGGCGCAACGGCAATCGTGATTGTGTCGAATTTTGCGCATACATTGGAAAAAATTGTATTTAATACCAAAGTGAAGCACGTCATTTTAACCCGCATGGGTGACCAGCTTTCACGCCCTAAAGCCACAATCGTGGACTTTGTCGTCAAATATGTAAAACGCTTAGTTCCTAAATATAATTTACCCGATGCCATCTCATTTCGTCGTGCAATGCATTATGGCTATCGTATGCAATATATTAAACCGAATATCACGGGGGGCGATTTAGCCTTTTTACAATATACTGGCGGAACAACTGGGGTTGCGAAAGGCGCTATGCTAACGCATCGCAACATGTTAGCAAATATTGAGCAAGCAAGGGCAGCCTATGGGCCAGTATTGAAATTTGGTGCTGAATTTGTTGTTACAGCCTTACCGCTGTACCACGTCTTTGCATTGACGGTAAACTGTTTACTCTTTATTACTGTCGGGGGGGTTAATTTATTGATAACTAATCCTCGAGATGTACCTGATACTGTGAAGCAATTAGGGCGTTATCCTGTTACCTCCATTACGGGGGTAAATACTTTATTTAATGCATGGCTTCACAATGAAGAGTTTCAAAAATTAGATTTTTCACGTTTACGTCTTTCCGTAGGGGGCGGGATGCCTGTCCAAAAAGCAGTTGCTGAAAAATGGCAGAAGCTAACAGGGAAGCATTTACTCGAAGGCTATGGTCTGACGGAATGTGCGCCTTTGGTGACGGGTAACCCGTATAATCTCACAGCATATAGTGGCAGTATTGGTTTACCGGTGCCATCAACGGATGTTAAATTCCTTGATGATGATGGTAATGAAGTGGCTATTGGTGAGCCCGGTGAAATGTGGGTAAAAGGCCCACAAGTAATGAAAGGGTATTGGAACCGTCCTGATTCCACTGCTGAAACGATAGTGGACGGCTGGTTAGCGACGGGGGATATCGCTGAAATAGATAACGAAGGCTATGTTCGTATTGTTGATCGTAAAAAAGATATGATTATCGTTTCGGGTTTTAACGTCTATCCAAATGAAATTGAAGATGTCATTTCTGCACACCCTGATGTAATTGAATGTGCCGCTATCGGTGTACCAAGCGAGAGCACAGGTGAAGCCGTTAAAGTTTTTGTTGTAACGAAAAATGCGAATTTAACGAGTGATGAACTAAAAACCTTTTGCCGTCGTTCATTAACCGCGTATAAAGTACCTAAGTTATTTGAATTTCGTGAAGAACTACCAAAATCGAATGTCGGTAAAATTTTACGTAAAGACCTACGTGATGAAGAAAAATTGCAAAGAGAAAAATCACAAGTATGATTGTGGTTTAGCTTTAAACAAAGAATAGATGACGCCGGTTTATACCGGCGTCGTTGTGATGAAAATAAAAAAGAGAAACTTGTTTTGAATTATCGTTTAGTAACTACAGATAGCGAATTAGCCCAAGTATGCCAAGAGGCCAGCGCTGCGCCATGGCTCGCTTTGGATACCGAGTTTGTTCGTACCCGAACATATTATCCACAATTAGGTTTGCTACAGCTATATGATGGAAAGCAAGTTTCGTTAATTGACCCATTATTAATGACGGATTTTAGCCCATTCAAAACGCTTTTAACTAACCCTGAACAACTGAAATTTTTACATGCGGGTAGTGAAGATCTCGAAGTATTTATGCATGATTTTGACTGTGTTCCTGAACCGATGATCGACACACAAGTTGTAGCCGCTTTTTTAGGCTATCCGATTTCTTGTGGTTTTGCATCACTGGTCGCTGAGCACTTAGGCGTTGAACTCGATAAAAGTGAGTCAAGAACAGACTGGCTCGCACGTCCACTGAGTGAAAAACAATGCGATTATGCGACGGCAGATGTGCTGTATTTATTACCATTAGCTAAAATATTGATGGAAAAAGTCACTGAGGCGGGCTATTTAGAGGATGCTAAAGACGAATGTCAACGCGTAGTTGCTCGTCGTCAAAAAGCCTTGAAACCTGAAAAGGCCTATATGAACATCCATAACGCCTGGCAATTGCGTGACGAACAGCTCGCTTGCCTACAGTTATTAGCACAATGGCGTTTAAACCAAGCTAAAGCGCGTGATATGGCGGTCAATTTTGTGGTGAAAGAAGAGCACCTGTGGAAAGTGGCTCGTTATTTACCGGGCTCCCTTGGTGAACTCGATGCACTTGGTTTAACAGGGCAGGAAATTCGTTGCCACGGTAAGCGTTTATTAGCGATTGTTGAACAAGCAAAGCAGCTTGATGAAAGCCAATATCCGACGCCGGTGGCGAATATTACTGAACAGAGCCAATACAAAAGCGTATTTAAAGAAATTAAAGCGGTGGTCAAAGATATTGCTGAAAACGAAAAGTTTAATGCAGAATTATTGGCCTCTAGGCGGCAAATTAATCAGTTACTGTCGATTCATTGGGGCTTAAAGTCTTCGACTACGCCGCCTGAATTACTGGCGGGCTGGCGGGGACGGTTACTCGCTGAGCCCATAGCAAAACTCTTAGCCAGCGTATAGCGCACCAAGGTACAAGAAGAGCGCTTCTTGTACCTGATTTAAATAATCTATTCTCTTCATTTATATTTTATTTGCATTTATTGCTTAGCAATAAATTTATAAAATACACTTTCTATTTATTCATTAATATATTTATTCTTTTTTTACTCGATAATTGTAATTACTCTTAAAAATTCAATTAATTCTTAATATGAAATCTAATAGATAAAATTACCGATTATAGGGTTTTTAATTAACCAATTAAAAATAAAAGATTATTTTTATTTTACGGCCTAATAATGAAATGTTGAATTATATTTTTCGCATTTGTAAATGAAAATCATTTTCATATACTGAATCTCGAACATTAAAGGAAAGTATAAACTTTTATTTAATGTGTTTATTAAGAGAGTCACCTAATTCAAACTTCTATGGAAAAGGACGCACAAATGAAGAAATTATCATTAGTTACAGCCGCAGTATTTTTCTCTATATTCTCTGTTGGTGCTATGGCAGAAACGAAATCAAAGCAAAGCTTAGATTATGAATATAATAAAACAAATATTATTGTCGGTGAAACTCAATCAACTATGGGGCCTCATGGAGGTAGTATTGGTGCTCCGGGTATCGGTTCTCGCTTTATGAAGGAAGGCAAAACCATATCGTTTTCGGGGTTAAAAAATATGGTACCGCAAAAACCAGACAATGTTTATGTGTTGGGAAATGGGGGAAGCCCACATGGTGGAATGGGCAAGTTCCAATTTAGTCAGGTTGCTGGTGCCGAGGTATACTTCGGTGATTGGTCACAAACTGGGTTAGCTAATGATGCAATGCACACGGTTTATTTCTCCGGTGCGAATGCAACAACAGAAGTGCCAACCAGTGGGCAAGCCACTTATACTATCGCCGGTATTAACCAATTTGATGGTGAAGCAAAACTGGCAGGGTCATTTAATGCTGATTTTGCGGATAAATCATATACAGGTGCATTGGAAGGTGTAAATAGCCACTCTATGATGGGATCTATTGGCGACAATGGTAGCTTCAGTGGCTCAGCTATAGCCAATGGTGCAACTAATGGAACAAGTATGGGGCAATTCTTTGGGGATAATGCGGAGCAAGTGGCGGGTATTCTCTCATATAAGGACAATCGTGAGTTAGACACAGCATTTGGTGGTCAAAAAGACAAATAATTATTAAAAATATAATTGAATAAAAACAAGTGGGCAAAAGCAATTTTGCCTATTTATTTTTATTAGCACTCAAATGGTAGCTTACCCATGTTAATTTTTAAGAAAAAAATTATTTTAATATATATTATTTTATTATTATCGTTATCTAATTTTTCTGTGTTAGCGGGTCGGGAATTTAAAAGTGGGAATATTGAAATTTTAAATGCGTCAAATAATAAAAACTATCAATGTGAAATAAAAAATGAAACAAATAATCAAAAAAGTGTCGACGAACTGGGGTTTATTCTTTATGATCTAATTCAGAAAAATGACCTTGGTAAGGTAAATAAAATTATCGATAGCTACCTTTGCCATAAAGGTCATGATAAAGAATTAGTGAAATATATAAATTCTGAATTACTTATATTAAATAAAGAGTATGACTTGGCAATCAAGCTATATCATGAAATGTTAGCTCAACAACCGAATATGTTGTTAGTTGAATTGAAACTAGCGCGGGTATTGGCTTATGTAAAGCATTATGGTGACGCATTATCGGTATATCAAAGCTTACACAATAAATATAGAGATAAACTCTCGGTGAAGTTGACTGATTTTATTGATAGCCAAATAGAATACTTATCAAATAAAAATCATTGGCAAGGTACGATTAAACTAGGTTCTAGTTATGATTTTAATTTAAATGAAGCATCCAATAGTCGTGAGATGCATTGTGTCTTTAATACTTGTCTGAATAGCAGTCATCAATCTATCGCAGGTGGGAAATGGCATTATCATATTGATTTATCAAAGCGTGTTCCTTTTATAGGCAGCCATTCAGGGCGGTTATCATTAGGTATTGTAGGGGTAGAGCCGATGAAAACAGTCACCACGAGAAAAATAAATACATTTTTTAGTGGCGGTTATCAATTTGAAAATATCACTAAAATGGTTCATATACAGCCTATACTTGAAGCAAAATGGCATGATAACCGATATTATAATCTAAATTTAGGAGGAAAAGTTTCTGTAGAATATACGTTAAATGACCAAGTGACCTTGTTAAGTAATGTCGAATATAAAAGTAAAACCTACACGCATCAGTATAGCTTTAACGATGGTAATAAATGGAATCATTCAATTATCGGTACTTATTTAATTAATCCTAGGTTGATTGTTTTTGGCGGAATTCATAGGGTTAATAGAAAAAAACAACGCGACAGTGATAGCTATTTACAACATGGGGTTAGAGTTGGTTTTTTAAAAGCGAGTGAATATGGTAATTTATTTATTATTACAGGATATAAACAAACAACGTTTAAACATTTCGACCAATCTTTGAATGTAAAAAGAAAAGACTATAATTGGTATGTAAATTCTCAAGTAACGTTTGATAAAAATAAAATATTAACTTTTACACCGTCTATTTATTTTAATAGCCAACTAAATAATAGTACGGCTGATATTATTTATTCTTTTAAGCAAAGTGAAGTCGGTGTCAATTTCATTAAGAAATTTTAATTTTCACCGGAACAGATAATGAAAATCAAAACAGTGATAGCTATTAATATCGCGACAGGGTTATCGATTGGTAGTATGGCAAACGTTGTCTATGCACAACAAAGTGAAAATATCGGCGCGATTGTGGTGAATGATAAAGCGACGACCATCAAAGAGCGCGATAGAAAAGGAGCAGACGACCAATATGATAAGGACGAATCAAATATTTATATCAGCAAAGAAGAAATCGAACGCTATAAAGGTACTAACCCAGCAGATACCATTAACCATGCGGTAGGGGTATATAGTGGTGATGCCCGAAATAGTGGGGCGATAGACCCCAATGTACGAGGAATACAGGGCCAAGGGCGCGTCCCTGTGACGGTAGATGGTACTGAACAAGCTATCACTGTATGGCGTGGCTACAACGGGGCGAATAACCGTAATTATATCGACCCGAATATGATTAGCAGCATTAAAGTAATGAAAAGTGCCACATTAGACCGCAATGTACGTACATCAACAGGCGGTGGAGTGGCGATAACCACCATCGGTATTGACGATGTCGTGGATAAAAATGACAAATTTGGTTTTGATATTAAATTAGAAACATCGAGTAACTCTACAAAACCGCAGATTAACCATTTAAACCACGGTATCGATTACCGTGATGATAAGCGTCTCTTGAATACATTAGACTATCAGAAATTTCGCGGGATCTATTTTCAGGATCACGAAATGCTAGTTGATGCCCGCAGTAAAGGTAATGCCAATTTCTTTAACCTGCAAGATAACGCGGGGCGTATTGCCGTTGGGACACGACAGGAAAAGTTTGATTTGATGTTGGCATACAGCTATCGCAACCAAGGCAACTATTTTGCAGGGCGCCGTGGGGCGGGTAAGTTTTATGACGATATTATTACCTATGACCCTAATAACCCAAATAAAGCGATAGATCCCTATATCCCCTTTGTGGCCAGGATTTACGGGCCAAATACAGAAGTCGCCAATACATCGAATGAAATGTCGACGTTGTTGAGCAAATTAAACGTAATGTTACCGAATGCGCAAGATTTATCTCTGGGTTATATGCGTACAGTAAGTCATTATGGCGAAATTATGCCATCACAAATTCGTTACCATGATTTAGAGGGAAAGATTCCCCAATGGCCTTTAGCTAACTTAACCTTAAATACGTTTTATGCCAATTACTCGTTCAAACCCGAATCCATTGATTGGATTGATTTTCGCCTCGGTTATTGGTTAACAAAAACCGATTTAAATTCAAATACCGCAGGGGGACAACCTAGGGAACCAGTAGAAAGGGATTGGAATTATGAATTTCACCGAGATAATGGTGTGGGTAAAAACCCAGCCATTAATGGCACTTTAGTTGATGGCATTAAATTAAACCAACTTAACGACCGCTATGGTGTCTCATTATCCAATAAATTTCAAATCACCCCTGAATTTAAAGTGACTTTAATGGGGAGCTTAGTTGATGAAACTATTGGTAGCCGTGAAGATATTTTTAATTCAGAGACTAGCCCAAAGGGTAACATGTTCCGTGCTATTCCCAGGGAAGGTAAGCGTCGGGAATACAATGGGGCTTTCAGACTTGACTGGCAGCCAACTGATTGGTTAAGCCTGAATGCAGGGGCGCAATATATTAGCTATTGGTCAAGGGATTTATTAAAAGAGAGACGCATTGCGGCCAAAGATGCAAATTATGCCCCTTATAGTCATATAACCGCGCGAAACTATAGGTTATCCCGTTTATTAAGTGCAGAAGAATACCAAACAATACAGCAGTATGTTGATGATAAAGGGAATACATACGAAGATATAAAAGAAAAACCTTATGATCAGAGAATTTTTATCGAAAAAGCGCTAAAAATGAAAAAGAATGCTTTAAGAGATACCGGTTTTCATCAACGCAATAGAAAAAAGTTAGAATTTAGAATTACAGAGATGGACCATATAGTGCAATGGAAGGCGGATGAAAATAACCGATTTATACGCAAAAATAACCCATTTTATAATGGCGAGGTTGATTTAGAAGAAGAAGCAATAGACCCTGTAACAGGTTTAAAAGCCAAAAAACACCAACTGGGAGGCATGAGTAATAGAAAGAAAGATGAAGAGAAGTTTACAGACGAGCAAAAATTTAAAGCGCCGGAAAGAAATGAAGAATCAGCTTGGGCACCATCACTAGGGGTAACAATATACCTCACAGAGAACGACCGAGTTTTTGGGCGTTATCTAGAAACCGTCAGAATGCCAAGTATCTTTGAAGACACTATTGGTTTTTCAGGGGGGCGTGAAGCAAATTACACGCCACCGGTTTATTTGCCAGAACGCAGCCATACGATAGAACTGGGCTATGTGCGTAATTTCCAAGAACTGGTTGCGGCAGAAAATCATGCTGACTTACGCATAAATTACTATAACACAGTGGTCACAAATGCATTTGATAGAGACAGTAGGTTAGTTTTTACGCAAGTTGATAAACATAATACGGCCGGTCTAGAACTATTGGCGCGTTATGATAATGGCTGGGTATTCGGTGATTTAGGGGTAGATTATCGCTTAAAAAATGAAGTCTGTGATGAAGTTTCACTCATGGTAATGGACCCCTATAACAAATTTGGCGGGGCGGAGTGTACAACAGCAGGGTTCCCCGGCGGCTATTTACGTACTCAGTTGCAACCTAAATACAGTATTCATGCCAATCTAGGCCTGCGCTTCTTAGACGAACGTTTAGAAGTCGGTAGTCGTATGCGTTATCACAGTAAAGCAAAAAATGAGGATGAGGCGGAAATGATAGATAAATATCCATTCTCATATGCGCCATTAAACAATGATCCGATGAGTTGGAATGCCGTTTTTACCACTGATGCTTATGTTAATTATCAGTTTAATAAAGATCTATCGTTTGAATTATTAGCCACAAATTTACTTGATGAATATTATATTGACCCATTAACCCGCAGTATGATGCCTGCACCGGGTAGAACGGTACGCTTAAGTGTAACGAGTCGCTTCTAAAAAGGATCCTCTTCGTTGATGTGGCTGTATTTATGCATCAACGAAGGGGGCTATTAGGGATATTAAATGCACACTCTACGTTTTAACTTTGCTGTTATAGCTTCGGTATTATTGCATTTTTGCATCGTATTTTATTGCTTAAGTTCGCAAAAAACACGTTCTGCACAAAAATATACGCCAATTAATGCAGCAATAATTTCAATTGCCTTGACGCAGAATGCAATTGAAAAGCAAATAAATGATGTCACACGTAATAATAATTTTGCAGGAGGGCTGCTCTCTGAGAATCAACAAAATGAAAATGCAATAATTAAAGTTGCGAATAAAAAAAGTACGCATAGTGATGAGAATAAAGTTTCGGATATACAAAAAAAAATTATTGAGAAAAAAGAACAAAAACAACCGAATAAAAAGGTTATTAAGCAGAAAGAACAACAAAAAAGTAAAAAAAACGATGATGTAAAACAAGAACAACAAGCAGGCCAAAATAATACTCAGTCAAATGCGGCAGGCCAGCAAGGAGCACAAAATACAACAGCGATAGGTGATGCGATAAATGCGAGCCATCAATCCTATATTGATAAGTTGCGTAGTGAGATTGAGCGTCATAAACGTTACCCACGAAAAGCGAGGAATACCAATATACAAGGAACGGTTCTGGTGAGTTTTACGCTTACATCATTGGGGGAGATAACAAAAGTGAGTGTTGCTAAATCTTCTATGAATGTTCAACTCGACCAAGCTGCATTAACGGCAATAGCGAAAAGCCGCTCCGTGGGTATTCCACCTGAAGGTTTAAAAAAACAGATAACATTGGAAATTAAATTCAAATTATAAGAAAAACAGAACAACGCGTTTTTAATCTTAAGGATTACAAACGAACAATCGACACGGCTGATAGCTCCGGGGTGGGATAGCGTTAATTTAACCAAAAGCAAGCCGCGACCTATTCGATACAGCATAATGTTAGACAGCGGCTTTCTTTGCGAATTATTATTCTGTTGTTGTGGTTTTTATTTCGTCACCTTCAGGTAACGTTACGTTTAACTCAAGAACAGAAATGTCATCCCCTTTTTGTTCAAATTGCACTGATAACATTTCAGGGTCAACTTGGACATATTTACAGATAACCTGCAAAATATCTCGCTTCATATCCGCAAGATATGGGGGTTCGCTATCACCACGGCGGCGTTCTGCAACGATGATCTGTAATCGCTCTTTTGCGATATTCGCTGTCGTCTTTTTTCTCGACAGAAAGAAATCCAATAAAGCCATTATTTACCCCCCAAATAGGCGTTTTAAGAAACCTTTTTTCTCTTCTTCAATGAAACGGATAGGGCGATCTTCACCTAAAATACGAGCAACACAGTCATCATAAGCTTGGCCTGCATCAGACTCTGTATCTAAAATAACCGGTTCACCTTGGTTAGAAGAACGCAGTACAGATTGGTCTTCAGGAATAACACCGATCAAAGGGATGCATAGAATTTCCAGTACATCTTCCATACTTAACATATCACCGCGTGTTACGCGACCTGGATTATAACGCGTCAGTAATAAGTGCTCTTTAATTGGCTCTTGACCATTTTCGGCACGACGTGATTTAGACGCTAGAATACCTAAAATGCGGTCAGAGTCACGGACGGAAGAAACTTCTGGGTTAGTTGTAATAATGGCTTCGTCAGCAAAGTAAAGTGCCATTAAAGCCCCACTTTCTATACCTGCGGGTGAGTCACAGACGATAAAATCGAAACCAAGATTGTCACTTAATTCGTCAAGGATTTTACCGACACCTTCACGGGTCAATGCGTCTTTATCACGAGTCTGAGAGGCAGGTAAAATAAACAGGTTTTCGGTGCGCTTATCTTTAATTAAGGCCTGATTAAGGGTTGCATCACCTTGGATAACGTTTACGAAGTCATAGACTACTCGACGTTCACACCCCATGATAAGGTCAAGATTACGTAAACCGATATCAAAATCGATCACGACTGTCTTGTTCCCTTTTTGTGCCAGGCCAGTAGCTATGGCCGCGCTTGAAGTGGTTTTACCTACGCCACCTTTACCAGAAGTCACTACAATTATGCGTGCCATGAATAATTCCTTGTAAATAAGGTCTAATTTAAATATTCGATGTTAAGTTTGTTATCGACTAAACAAAGTTTAGCTGCTTTGGCTGAAAATTCAGCAGGTATTTGATCACTCAGCCAATATTCACCTGCGATTGAAACCAATTCAGCTTGCAAATGAGTACAATAAATCTGACTTTCTGTGTCGCCGGAGGCGCCTGCTAACGCACGGCCTCGCATCACGCCATAAATATGAATATTACCATCTGCTAATAGTTCTGCACCTGCACTAATATTACTTGTGACGATGAGATCACTATTTGGTGCATAGATACGTTGCCCAGAGCGAACAGGGGTATTTATAATTCGTGTCTTACGATATGAAGATTCATTCTGAATCGCAGCGATTGGCAGTTCAGGTTGCACTTCAACAGGTTTTTGGCTCTTACCCTCATTTAACACAGGTAAGCCTGCATCATTTGCTTTTTGCCGTATGAGTGGGTCAGTACACCCGCTGACTCCAACAATTCGCAATCCAGCAGAAACAACAGATTTATGAATACTGTGTAAGTCCGCATTTGAGGATAATTCAGCGATATTGATCACGACAGGAGCATTTTTAAAGAAATCAGGAGCCTGATTTACTTTATCTTGCAGCGCTTTTTTGATGAGTTTAGGCTCTTCACTGTGTAAGTGAATAACTGAAAGAGTAAAACTGCTGCCTTTAAGTTCTATTGGCGATTGTGGCATCTATCCAGACTCAGCAAATTAAAATTTCCGAAACAATCCTCGGGTGAAGATATTCTGTAAAACAATAGCATGTTATAGTTACTGTATACTTCAAGCAAGCTTATGAACTAAGAAAAAGAGTTAAATATAATGATTTGTGCAATTTATAGAAGCCCTAAACGTGACCAAACTTATCTTTATATTGAAAAGAAAGATGATTTTTCACGTGTTCCTGAGGAGTTATTAGCTCAATTTGGAACACCTCAATTTGCCATGCTTGTCTCGCTAGATAAGCGTGAAAAGCTCGCCAATGCTGACTTAGCAAAGGTTAAAGCTGATTTAAAAGAAGTTGGTTATTACCTACAATTTCCGCCTCCGGTGGAAAATTTGCTTTCAGAACATAAAGAATTGAATAACTAAAGCAAATTAAGAAAATCCTGAAAAGCAATGACAATCTGGAGGATGTGAATGAAACCAACTTTATTATATACATTAGTCGCTGGTTTATTTTTAGCAAGTTGCTCTGCAACACAGCATCAATCAGTTGTGACTCAACCGATTACAGCAGAACAAAATAAAGCTATCGTCGAAGAGGTCGCTGCTTTAGATAAGGCATTTCCTATCGAACAACGTGAACCGTCACAATTTCCTGCCTATGTGGAATTATTGAAAGAACATGCTGTAGCTCAGGGGATCAAACCCACGACTATTGAGCGTGCTTTTGCCAATATTCATTTTATTGAGCGCGTTGTTAAAGCGGATAAAGGCCAACCAGAAAAAAGGGCAACCGTTACTTTAGCGAGTTATTTAAAAAATGTGTTGCCCCAATCACGTATCAACGCGGGTTATGAGAAGTATTTAGAGAATAAATCAACTTTAGACCTCATCAGTCAAAAATATGGTGTTCCTCCTCAATTTATTGTTTCGCTGTGGGGGTTAGAAAGTGGCTTTGGTCGTTCACAAGGCAAAGAAGATGTGATTTCTGCACTTGCAACATTGTCGTTTGAAGGCCGTAGAGAGGCGCTTTTTAGCAAACAACTTTTAGCGGCACTTGAGATAATGGATAAAGGTTATATTCCAGAAGACCAACAACTCAAAGGCTCATGGGCAGGAGCGATGGGGCAGAGCCAATTTATGCCAACCTCTTATCTGTCTTATGCCGCAGATGGCGATGGTGATGGCAAGATGGATATTTGGAATAATAAAGCCGATGTATTTGCATCCATTGCTAATTATTTGTCGACAGAAGGCTGGCAAGCTCAATTACCATGGGGTTACCAAGTTAATTTACCTGTAGATTTCGATAAAGCATGGGAAGGCGTAAAAACGGAGCAAGGTAAATCTGTCAGTGAATGGCAAGAACTTGGTGTTCAATTACCTGCATTTGCTCAATTACCTTCAAACATGAAAACGTGGGTGGTTATTCCTGATGACCCTGAAGGTAGAGCGTTTTTAGTAACTGAAAATTTCCGTACCATTATGCATTGGAACCGTTCATATTATTTTGCATTGAGCGTATGCATGATGGCTGACGGCATCGCTAATAAAATACAATAACGATAATAGGAGTACTATTATGTATCAACATCGTGACTGGCAAGGTGCGTTACTTGATTTCCCTGCAAATAAAGTTGTTTGTGTTGGTAGTAATTATGCAAAGCATATAAAAGAGATGGGGTCTGCGACACCGGAAGAGCCTGTTATTTTTATTAAACCAGAAACGGCTTTGTGTGATATTACTCAATCAATTGTTATTCCAAAAGATTTTGGTGCAGTTCATCATGAAATTGAGATGGCAATTTTAATTGGAATGCCATTAAAAAATGCAGATGAAGACCGTGTATCACGCTCAATAGCAGGCTATGCAGTTGCATTGGATTTAACCTTACGTGATTTACAAGCTAAATTTAAAAAAGCAGGCCAGCCATGGGAGAAAAGTAAATCATTTGATGGCTCATGTCCAATTTCGGGTTTTATTCCAGTGAGTAACCCGAATGACTTGCAAAATGCTCAGCTTTCTCTGGAAATTAATGGTGAAGTTCGCCAAGAGGGCTCGACGCGTGATATGATCACGCCAATTTTACCGCTGATTAGCTATATGTCTCGCTTTTTCACATTACGTGCTGGGGACGTCATCTTAACGGGAACTCCTGAAGGTGTGGGGCCGTTAGCTTCGGGTGATATGTTAAAGCTATCAATTAATGACCATTCGTTAACTACTCGAGTGATTTAAGTATAGGATTAATAAGTATTATGTCGCAGTTCTGGCAAGTTAAAACATTAGATGAAATGACGGATGAGGAATGGGAGTCTCTCTGTGATGGTTGCGGGCAATGCTGCTTGCACAAATTAATGGATGAAGATACAGATGAAATCTATTTTACCAACGTCGCTTGTAATCAGCTGAATTTAAAAACTTGCCAGTGTAAGCATTATGAAGACCGCTTCAGCTATGAAGCGGATTGCATAAAGCTAAACCGCTATAACCTGGAAACATTTGAATGGTTGCCAAGTACTTGTGCTTACCGTTTATTATTAGAAGGTAAATCTCTTCCAGCTTGGCACCCATTAAAAACGGGGTCTAAAGCCGCAATGCATAATGAAGGTGTTTCAGTTCGTCATATCGCGGTTAGGGAAATTGATGTGGTAGATTGGGAAGAACACATTATGAATAGGCCTATGGGTCGAGGCTAGCGTTCAGTCTTTTATAGTGATGGTAAGCGGTTCTGGATATATCTTTGCCAACAGAGTGTTTGTTTGCCATCCTAGCTATCACAATTTTACCCGTGATATTTTCTTTTTGTGAATACTTTAGCCAAATCGCACTGATGCTGCTCTATGCTTTTGACATCAGGCTAGCACTAATTTAAATAAAGTTAATCCTTACACTTAATTTGTGTGGTTCTATCGGCTTTTTCTAACCTCTATTACGACTAAATCTGTTTTGAAGTTCACCTGAATTTTAGTGAAAAGCATATGGGGTCGTGCGTATATCTAAAAATACAATATTTTTTTATTTGACAAAAAATCACATTTTGTGACCACTCATTTTGCTTTTATCATGATACTTAGCTAACCTATTTTTAAACGATCAGAACAATAGGGGAGAAGGATTATGAAAACATTCGGTGTAGTATTGACCATCATTGGGCTTATTACTGCGATTATCTCTTATAATATGGATGTGAGTATTCCAATTGTCTATGGCGAAAGTGTGAAGGACTCAGGCCTTGCATTTGATCGGCAGAATTACATTATTGCTAGTGTGTTGATAGCGATTTTTGGAATATTAATTGTTCTTTTTGATAATAGAAGAAGAAAATAGAAGATCTTTATGTGATACGTATGAAAACCGTCTTTCCCTTGAGGGAAGAGTAAGGAAAAACGCCTATTTTACTGTGAATCTTTTTCGCTATAATAAACAATTAAGGCATCCTAACCATAAATAATGAGGTATATGAATAAGTTACTTATAGTTGTTAGTTTAATTATTATTTCTGGGTGTGCATCTCAACAAACGGAAAGAAAATCACAGGCCGTAGGAATGGCTAACCCTGCATCTGTCTATTGTGAACAAGTTGGTGGTAAATTAGAAATCGTTAACTCAGGACAAGGTCAAATAGGTTACTGTACCCTACCTTCAGGTGAAAAAGTCGAAGAATGGGCTTTATACCGGCAAAACAATCACTAATCAATACACCGCTTCCTTAAAGCTAAAGCAAAAGTCTTTTATGCGATTTTTGCTTTTTAGCATCATGATAATTATATCTTCATTTTGTATTAATCATTTCTGTGGATCAGCCGATATTAATTGAGCATCAAACCTATTTTTATCCATTTTTAGTGTTGTAGTAGTATGAAAACATAGAGGATATAACGAGTAGGTGACTGATTGGGGGCGCTAAGCGATATTTTGACTATTTCATATTGATTTGGTTAGCGCATCATAATGTATTTACAGCAAATTATTGATATAAAATATTTTTATCTGTTAATGTCTCATAATTGTTAAATTATGATTTTAAAATTGAAACAGCTACTTTATGTTATGTAATTGCTAAATAAATAGGGCTTATTTGAGCGATTAGTATGTTAAAAAAGCGCTAAACTAATCAATCTAGGGAAACAAAAGGAGATAAATATTGTCCTTTAATGATGTTTTTAGGGGGGCGGTCACACTTTAATACATATTATACGTGATTTAGGAATATTCCTAACGCCAAAAACTGATGCATAGATCACATTTTAAATAGGTGTTCGTTTTAAGAAAACATCCTTATTTTCATATGGTTATAAAATATGAAAATTGACATAACGCAGTTTATAGTTTGTACAGACCATCGGTATTTTTTATCTTATATCAAAAATAATGATAATAATTTTTAACATAGAATAAGGCGTACAAAGTGAAACTCTGTTTTTTGTGCCTATTTATAGTTGAATGAATAAAGAATTATATTGCGATTTTATCACAATTTTTCCAATCATTTTTAATTTCACCTTTCAATTTATTTTTTAATTTCGATTAAAACCGAAGTTTATCCAATCTAAATTTCAATTATCAATTTTTAATAACGCCTAAAGTCATCTGGTAGTATAAAAATACAGGTATACACTCATGTGGAGTGTTTTTGCTATTTAAGCATAATAATTCGGTGTTTAATGTTTTTTATAAATATAGATGTATTACTTATTACCATGATAATAAATTAAATTAATTAATGTATTAAGCTATTTTAGGTGCTCATTAATAGATGAATTATATTGGTGCTTTACGACAAAAAGTATCAAAATGTGAATGAACTCAATCTATAATGTAATTTTTGATGATTTTTTATTTTTACAATAATCTGTATATTGTCTATTTTTAAAATTAAAAATTAATTTTTTATATAGATAAAGATAATTATCTAAATATTGAGCTTTTAGCGAGTAAATTAGTTAAAGCTAGATATCAGTCAATTCAATCAATAGATCATATTCAATAGTCTATGCCTATTGAAAAATTAATAAGCGATGAAAAAAACGATTTAATAAAATTTAAGTTATTATGTATCCTCTCTTCGAAATCATATAGAGCATATGATTATAAATTCTAGTTAGGACTAATTAAGAAAGATATTTACTTGCATTAGTAAAAATGGTTTAAAAATGAAACATAAATGACTAACTGTATTCAATATACGGTGGAATTTTTATTTTCCTTTATTTACCAATAAATTAAATAAAAGCTTAATAAGTTCTTTAAATGTAAGAATAAAATCTCATATTAGGAAATGAAAATGAAGAAAGTACTACTGACTGCTGTTGCTACAACAATCATCGGCTTATCAACAGCTAACGCAGCAAATAAAGTTGGCGGTGGCCAAGTTAACTTTAACGGTAAAGTAACAGATGTTTCTTGTACTGTTTCTGTTGACGGTCAAGGTAGCGATGCAAGCGTATACTTAGCACCTATTTCATTAGAAGAAGTTCAAGCTGGTGGTAAAGGCAAATTATTAAAACCAAAAACATTTGCAATTGATGTGACTAACTGTTCAGCAACTTCAATTGGCGGCAACGCTAAAACGATTGGTGTGGTATGGACTGGTGGTAACTTATTAAGTGGTAGTGAAAAATTAGGTTATTTAGCGAATTCTGATTCTACTGGTGCGAAGAATATTCAATTTGTTTTATCAGCGGATGACGCTAAAAAATTCATCGTACCAGGTGGTGACAACCAACAACCATCTGAGCTTATTACTAAAATTGACCAAGGTTCACGTTTCCAATATTACGTAGGTTATATCACTGATAAACCTACTGAAGTAACTGCGGGTGAAGTTAAAAGCTACGCAACTTACGAAATCACTTATCAATAAGAATAGGCTGATTGTTTTAAATTAGTGTTATTAGGCGTTGTAGTGAAACACTAATCGATATTATTGCAATAAGCGGTAGAAAACTGCCGCTTTTATGTTTTGAGGTTTAAATGAAAGCTATCGTATTAGCATGTTGCTTTATCTTCAGTATTAATTCGTTTGCTAACAATATAATTGTTAATGGTACGAGGTTTATTTACCCTGGCGATGAGAAAGAGATCACTGTACAACTTTCAAATACAGCAGAACGTCCAGCGGTTGCCCAAGCTTGGCTTGATACAGGTAATGCATCAGAAACACCTGATACGATCAAAACCCCATTTCAAATTACACCTCCAGTTTCTCGAGTAGAAGCCAAGGGTGGTCAAAATTTACGCATAAAGCTAATGGACAAAGGGCAAATTCCCCAAGATAGGGAAAGCTTATGGTGGCTTAATATTTTAGATATTCCACCGACTGTAAAAGGCAAAGATGGGGAAATGCAGAATGTTTTACAGCTAGCAATTCGCTCCCGTTTTAAGTTCTTTTATCGGCCTGTTGGGCTAGGTAGCCGGGAATTAGCGCCTGAACAGCTAGTTATCAAAACAAATGGTAAGAATATTGTTATTGAAAATCCAACACCTTTTTATATTACAGTCACCAAAATATCCACCGACGGAAAAGTAGCCCTCACGGATAAAACTGTTTTGATAGAACCTAAAAATCAAACGTTAGTTGAATTAAAACAGGCGATTAAGTCAGGCAGTAAGGTTGTTGTTAACAATATTAATGACTATGGTTCAGATGTTGCGGTGACTTTAACTGCAAAATAGGAATATATAATGAAACAGCGAGAGTTAAACAATAAATATAGCAATACACTCTCTGTAGTCTGCTTTATTACGTCATGGATTGTTCCCGTATTCCATGCATCAGCTGAAGAAGAAACCTATGAATTCAATAGTGGCTTTATTATGGGGAGTAAAGACAACGTTGATTTAGACCGCTTTAATGCGACAGGAATTAGTCCAGGAAAGTATTCAGTTGATGTATATACCAATAATGATTGGAAAGGGCGCTATGAACTTAATTTTGAAGAACAAAAAATAAACAATTAGGGGTTTGTTATACCCCAGAGTTACTTTCAAACTTAGGTATTGATACTGAAAAATTTAATCCATCAATTGATAAAAACAGTGCTACTTGCCTGCCGTTGGATGAATGGAACAGCGACAAAGAAGTTAAAGATATATTTCATACGTCGACACTTCGTTTAGATGTTTCCGTACCGCAGATTTACGAACAAAAAATTTCTCGGGGTTATGTTTCTTCACAATTTTGGGAAACAGGAATTCCTGCATTAAATATTGGTTATATGGCTAATTACTATGATAGCCATATCAGTGGAAACCAAGGTTCAAATAGCTCTAGTGCCTATTTAGGCGTTAATGCTGGATTGAGCTATGATGGTTGGCTATTGAAACATATAGGGAATTTGGGGTGGCAGCGTTCTACTGGCTCTGAATGGAACAGCAATCAAACTTATCTGCAAAGACCCATTGCCGCATTAAAATCAAAAGCGACTATTGGGCAGTTTTATACGGATGGTAATTTATTCGATAGCATTGGCTTAAGAGGGGCTAAGCTAACAACGGATGACAATATGTATCCAGATGGGATGACAACTTATGCGCCTGAAATTAGAGGGATCGCTCAAAGTAATGCCTTAGTGACGATTCGGCAAAATGGCAATATTATTTATCAAACAACCGTGTCACCTGGGCCATTTAGTTTGAATGATGTTTACCCATCGGGTTATGGTAATGATTTGAATGTTACGGTGAAAGAGGCTGATGGTAGCGAGACGAATTTTAGTGTGCCATATTCTTCGTTAGCACAATTATTACGCCCAGGGTTTACGCGTTACCAAATAGCGGGCGGTAAATCTGATTCTGAAAATTTAAGAAACCGTCCTTTTGTTATGCAAGCTACTCTTCAGCATGGGATTAATAATACATTTACCCTTTATGGTGGGGTCACTGCCTTTGATGATTACCAAGCTTATTTGCTAGGAAGTGGTATTAATACTGGGATTGGTGCGGTTGCAATTGATGTAACGCAGTCTCGCATTGTATTTAATCATCGTACAGATTATGGGCAAAGTTATCGTTTTACATTTAATAAGTTATTCACCGAAACTGACACAAACCTTGTGTTGGCAGCATATCGATATTCAACGAAAGATTATTACAATATTAATAATGCACTTTATGCCATTGATAACGATAAACGTGGCGTTGTTGATACATTAGGCCGTGAAAAAAATGGTTTCAGTTACACCATTAACCAAAATTTACCTGAAGGTTACGGTGGAATTTATTTCATGGGGCGTATTTCAAGTTATTGGGATAAGTCGGGAATAGAAAAACAATATCAACTAAGTTACAACAATAATATCAATCGCCTTTCATATGGTTTGTCATTTATGAGGGTGTATACACAAAATAGTCATGATAAAAAAGATGACAGGATCGGTGTGAACTTGAGTATTCCTCTTTATTGGGGCGAGAATCAGGTATCTACCTTAACGTCTAATACTACATTTAATAATGAAAAGTTCGGAAGTAGCCAAATAGGCACAAGTGGTACATTTGACCGTGATAATAATTGGACATACGGTATCAATACCGCTGTTGCAAATGGTGGTGCGAAAAATATCGGTCTGAATACTAGCTACCGTACATCGTCGGTCAATACAAATGCGAATTACAGCCAAGGTGAAGGTTATCGTCAATATGGTGTAGGTGCAAATGGGTCATTAGTTTTGCACTCGGGTGGAATAACGCTAACGCCGAATAATGCAACCACAATGGCATTGATTGAGGCAAAAGACGCACAAGGTGCATCAGTAGTAGGAGCGATGGGAACGACAATTGATAGTCATGGTTACGCTATTGCACCTTATGTAAGAGCTTATCGCACGAATAAAATCGAAATTGACCCGAAAGGCAGCTCTGAAGATATTATTTTTGAAAATACCTCATCACAAATTGTTCCTTATGAGGGAAGTGTCGTTAAAGTCAAATTTGGTACCAAGGTTGAAAAAAATGTGGTTTATAGCGTTAAAAGGGCGAATAACAAACCACTACCATTTGGCGCTAATGTGACAGACCAAAAAGGTGAGTCAATCGGTATTGTAGGGCAAGGTGGTATGGTGTTTATTAGCAGTGAAATTACAACTAATGCCATTATTACGTGGGATAAAGATCAATGTACATTCTCATTAGCTGCAGGAAATAGTAAGGACGTTCTATGTCAATAAAAAATCAATGGTTTTGGTATATTGGGGTAGGGTTACTATTTACGGCAAATGGAGTCTCTGCAAATAATGGACGCCCTGGATACATCTACAATAGTTGCGAAAGAACAAGCCAGCCTGCATATAGAGTTGATATGAGGCTTGGAAAAATTGTTGTAGACCCGAACCTTCCGGTAGGTAGTGTAATTAAAACGCAAGATTATTCGATGAATACCAATCAAACCTACCTCTGGTGCCATGGAAGGGTAAATATTGAGGCTGAGGTGGTCATGCCTGATTTACGCGATATTGGTGGAAAAGTTTATCAAACGAATGTTGAAGGTATTGGCTTAAAATTCCACCGCTCATCGGGCCGTCAATATTCAATGACTTACCCAAGTACTTTTCCTTTAAATGTAGGAAATTATGCAACGCGAGTCACATTAAATGATTCTATTTTTACATTGAGCTTAATTAAAACAGCTAAATATACTGGCACTGGAACATTAGCGAGTGGAATTTATACAACATATGGATATAAGCCAAATAATAATCCATATCTGGTAAGTTATTTAGACGCAAACGCGATTACTATTGTTTCTCCATCTTGCCAAGTAACAAGTGGTGAAAATCAAAATGTCATGTTAGACCCGATAAAGCGAGTTCAATTAACAGCACGAGACCAACCTGCGGGTGAAAAAGATTTTACCATAAAGTTGAAATGTAGCGGTGGTACTAGTTTTACAGGGAAGACTAATATTGATGTTACTTTTAGTGGGATAAAAGCGACAGGGACTCAAGTAAATGGCGTCTTAGCAAACCAAAGTACATATAGCCCAGCAAAAGGAATTGGTGTTCAAGTTATAGAACGACGAGATAAAAGCCCAATCAATTTTGGCCGCCCATATCGTGTAGCATCATTAAATAATAATGATACAAAAGATATTGATATAGAACTTACTGCTCGTTATTTTCAATATGAAGATAGAACTTCACCCGGTGAGGTTTATGCTCAAATGCGTTTTGATATTACATATGATTAATTATTAAAAATATTTTATTTAATAATAAAGGCTGATTTTATATTTAGAGTCAGCCTTTATTTTATCTTCAAAATGATAATTCGTAATTATTATAGAAGACTTATTTCAAATCAACGATTATGCTTTCTGCAACATACTGTCGTTCTTTATTGATATGATCGGACCCATCATTTTTTTCATTTTTTAATCCACTCGTATAACCTTGGAAAAACCATTCAATGGGGCAATTTAGCGCTTCAGCGATATCAACTAAATGATTGATAGGTATTTTATTAATTCCATTCTCATAACGTGAGATTTGCTGTTGACTTAGGTTTAATTTATCAGCTAAATTAGCTCCAGATAGACCGAGTTCTTTTCTCCGGTTTTTTATTTTAATGCCAATTATAGTATGAATGTCCATATGACATCCTCAATTTATATGAAGGGTTATTATTTAATACACTTAATTAAAATTACATTTGCTAGTATATTAAAAACTAAAGTGTTTTAAAAGATTTAATGAGCATAAATATGATGAAAATCGCGATATAGAGTTTTAAACATTAATAAATAATAACATTGTTTATAGTAAGGGATTATAACTAAAATAAGTAAAAATAGCTAATGCAAGAATTCATCAAAATAAGATTGTTAAAATAAGAATTAATATTAACAAATTCAAATTGACACTAAAAAATTAATATTTATTTCGTTTGTTTTCAATTAGTTACTCGTTGTTCAGGATGTGTGGAATTGGCAATATAAAGTTAAATCATAAGAGTAAATGTTAATTTTTTGTTTTTCATTGATTGATGGGATTATTATTTGCATAATTAAAGATGACTAATAAATAAATCAATAATATTTATTAACTATCAAATAAGTTGATTTAAATAAAGCTATAAACATCTTAAATGATTACTTTTGAAAAGGGGTCATGATTAGCATCTTTATTCCATATATATTCCATTCTAAGCGCAATATTTTCCGCTATATTTTGGTCATAAAAATCACTAATTATTTGTAAAGACATATCAATACCGGCACTAATACCTGAAGAAGTATAGAATTTATTATCATGTACCCATCGGGCATTTGGTTGCCATAATACGTGATGATTGAGAGAAGTAACCCATTGGTAGGCTAATTTATTTGTTGTTGCCTTAAAGCCATTTAAAAGGCCTGTTTTAGCAAGGAGTGCAGAGCCAGTACAAACTGAAATAGCCGTATTTGCGAACTCGAATTGCTTACCTATCCATTGTATATACTCGTTATTTTGTGACAACGGACGAGTTCCTTGCCCACCGGGTATTAAAATGTGTTGATAGCGAGGTGTATTTATCGCTAATGTATCGAGCGTCACTCCCTGAGAGCTAGTCATTGGTGCGCCTGAAGGGGAAATAAAATCGATTCGACAATGTTCTAAGCGACCAAATACCTCTACAGGCCCCATGACATCTAGAGTCTCAAAGTCATCAAAAAGGATAATTGCGATAGAATTTAGCGGCATAATTTGCTCAAGTATGGTTATTAATTGGTATATTTTGCCACTTTCACCATTTTATGATTGGGATTTTGTGCACTCTATACACTTATTTTTCTTAGTCCAAAACAAAAATTTACAGGTGTTGTAAGACACAAATTTGAACGCTTAAGTATACTGTATAAACCGATTGAAAATTCAGTTACCAAACTAGCGAGGCTAACAATGAAATTATATATTTATGACCATTGCCCGTTTTGCGTCAGAGCAAGAATGATTTTTGGCTTAAAAAAATTAGCAGTAGAACAGATCGTTTTGTTTGATGATGATAAAGAGACGCCAACAAAAATGATAGGCCGAAAAATGTTGCCTATTCTACAAAAAGAAGATGGAAGCTATCTACCTGAAAGTCTCGATATTGTTCATTTTATAGATAGCATTAATGACCCAAAATATGCGGCTGGTAGTCTCGTACCAGAAATAGATAATTGGGCTAAAATGGTGTCTACGGTAGTGTATAAATTAGTAACTCCACGTTTCACACAAACGGATTTCCCCGAAATTAGTACACCTCAAGCAAGAGACGCATATATTGAAAGAACGTCGAAATCATATGGCGATTTAAATGAACTGAAAAAAGAAACTCATACACTATTAGTGGAATTAGAGCCCCATATGTCATTCTTGGATACTTGGTTAGAAAGCCGAGGAGAACACATTGATATTAATGATTTTATTATATTTCCAACATTACGTAGTTTGAGTATTGTGGCGCCATTGTCTTTCAGTACAAATATTCGAAACTATATGGAACGGATTGCAAAAGCATCGAATATTAATTTACTGTTTGATAAAGCGAAATAGCATGAAAGAATAACCGCCTCAAGGGAGGCGGTTTAACGTAGTAGGGTGTTAATTAACGTAATCACGTAATGTATAAACGAGCTTAGAATGCCCCTGAATAAGTATTAACTGATTATTTGTTAGAGATAATACAGCACCATCTGTGAGGACTCGGTTGATTAATAGATCCCATTTTGACAGATCTTCATCAACACACTCTAATTCAGTTTTACTTAGATTTTTTACAGTGATTTTTGCATTTTTAATATAAGCAAACCCGTTAAAATCATTACACATAGATGCGGAAACAAACATTTTCTCACCAAAAGAGAGTGAAGGCGTTGTTTGTTTACTTTTAATGGTTTTACCATTCACTTCCGTGAGAATAAAACGATGATGCATCAATTTATTTTCAAGTGCTTGGTCGTCATTTCTCGCATTAACCTGATGTGTTTGGCAAGCTGCTAATAGTAAACCCAAAAGAGTCAGTGGGATAAGGCGTTTCATTGTTCCAGTATCCAACTAAGCATTAACAATATTAGGGCAAGTTTCCCCTTTATTGATTTGGCGAATATTGTTTAGTGTCGTTTGGCTGATACTTGTTAATGCTTCTTCTGTTAAGAAAGCTTGATGGCCTGTAAATAATACATTGTGACAAGAAGAAAGACGGCGAAAAACATCATCTTGTATGACATCATTAGACTTATCTTCAAAGAATAAATCCCTTTCATTTTCATAAACATCCATACCTAGCGCACCGATTTTTTGCGATTTTAATGCGCTTATTGCCGCAACGGAATCGATGAGTGCACCGCGGCTGGTGTTGATGATCATCACCCCTTTTTTCATTTTGTTAAATGCACTTTCATCAAGCAAATGATGATTTTCAGGGGTTAATGGACAATGTAGAGAAATAATGTCTGATTGTTTATATAAAGTATCTAAATCAACATATTCCGCACCAAGGTCTAAAACGGCTTGATTCGGGTAAGGATCATGTGCGAGTAAACGCATCCCAAAGCCTTTTAGAATACGTAATGTCGCTTGACCAATTTTCCCTGTACCGATAATTCCGGCTGTTCGATTATGCATATTGAAACCGGTTAAGCCTTCAAGGGAAAAATTGGCATCACGAGTTCGTTGATATGCTCGGTGGATCCTTCGGTTGAGGCAAAGCATCATACCAACGGCGTGTTCAGCAACGGCTTCAGGGGAGTATGCGGGAACACGCACAACTTGGATCCCTAATTCTTTTGCCGCTTGTAAATCCACATTATTAAAGCCTGCACAACGTAAAGCTAAAATACGAATGTTTAATGCAGCGAGTTCTTCTAAAACAGCCCGGTTGGCTTCATCATTAACAAAAATACAGATGGCATCAGCACCGACAGCATTTTTTGCTGTCTGAACCGTCAATGGAAAATCAAAATATTCAATACTAAAATTAAATTCAGAACTTTGATTAACCTGTTCCATATGCTTACGGTCATACTGTTTGGTACTATAAGAAACAATTTTCATCAGAAAGACTCCAATTTTTAGGAACCAATAAGATAAGAGTAGGTGAAAGTGTGTACCTACAAAATATAAACTCAGAATAAGGCAATTAAGTTTGTAAATCACCTATAAATTAAGAAAATAGGCATCTGTTTACAATTGAATATGGTTTATCTTTGCTGGAACCTAGTTCGATGAGTAAATTGAGCTGAAATTCACCAATTGCGATGTAGAACGAATCAAAACAAGGATGCAGTAATGCAGTTAATAAAAAAAGTATTAAGAATATTACTCTGCTTTTTGGGTGGAAGCGTTGCTCTCTTAATACTTTTATGGATAACAATTGCTGATTGGGCGCCTATCGTTGCATCACACTACTTACCAAAACCGCTTAAATTGTCATTTGCAGAGCCAAGAATTCACCAAGGCCAACTACGCATTGCCAATATCACAATAAAGGCAGAACAGTGCACTCTAGTTAGCTTAAATAATACAAGACTTTCCGTATTTCCATTGCATGTTACTGTCGATAATCTTGATGTAAACACGGAATGTTTTAGTGCAATTGAGGCGAATGATAATATTGCCAGTGATCCGATTAATATTGATGAATTAGCCAATAATATTCCTGATTTTTCATTGGTGATAAACAATGCCAATGTTCAGCCATGGCAGGATTACCAAGGTAGTATTTGGTTGCGTAAAAATGCAACTAACCCACTGATGTTTGATTTTAGAGGTGATAATTTAAGATTATCATCATTAATTACCGCAAATTATCAATTAGTCATTCAGGATTTTTTGGCATATCTGCCAGAACAACAGCAAACAATAGAGCTATTTGGGGATGTACAGTTACCATTAATAGCAGATCAATTTCCAGAAAAGGGAGAATTGAATGCTTATTTTAAACTCATAAACCCAGAAAAATTCTTACAGGCTAAATTTGCTTGGGTGAGCGACAGAGGGTTATTAAGTGTAATAGATACTGACACGAGAGAAGAACTTCTTCATCTACCTTGGGCATTATCACCATCAAGCATTCAAATATCACAAGGTAAATGGCAATGGAAAGAAGCGGGTATCCCTCTGCAGGGAGGAGTTAGTTTTCAACTCGATAACTGGAACGATACCTTAGGCGAGATGGTTTTCTCTGGGCGTCTCAATATGCTGACAGTAGCCAAAAAAGGTAAAGCGAATATTGTATTAACAATACCGCCCACCCAAGTGAATTTACTCAATGCAAATATCAACACTAGGTTAAATGGCCAAGTTAAATATGATGATATGGTGTTGGATATTAATTTACCCGCTGTAGTCTCCGGCCAATTAGCGGCTCCTAAAATTTCATTTTTATCAGGTTCTTTATTAAGGCTATATGGAAGACCCTCGGAAACACTGATTGTTAAAGAAGTGAGGCTACCTTTAGCTGGAACATCATTAAGTCCCGAAGGTATATCGGGACGCTTACAGGCGATCCTGAAAATTAAAGAGCATTATTGGGGAGATTTCGATATTCATCTGGATGGTAAAGCCAATAAATTTACCTTAGATAAAGGAAAATGGTTTTGGAATTATTGGGGGAATGCGAAATTACCAGCACTGTCTGCTAATTGGGACATTAAAGGTAATGGGAGTTGGCAAGATACGTTGATTACGTTAAACAGCTTAACGACGGGATTTGACCAAATACAATACGGCCTTTTATCAATGAAGTCTCCACGTTTACAATTACGCAAGCCCTTAGTTTGGCAGCGTGATGAGAATAAAGCTAAGTTTAATGGCACGTTACAGCTTACTAGTGAGCAAATGAAATTTGGTGCTGAAAGTTATTTACCCAGAATTACCGTAAATGCAGAGATTAATGGAAAATCTCCCGCCGAATTTCAATTAAAAGGCGATTTAAGTACTAAAGAGGTCGGGCCTATTGTTATTTTTGGCCGATGGGATGGTGAACGGTTGAGAGGGGAAGCTCGTTGGCCTGAACAATCAGTTACTGCTTTTCAAACATTAATCCCTGTGGATCTTGGCATTGAATTAAAGCAAGGCAAGTTATTTTCCCAAGCCGCATTTTCAATAACGCCAGAAGATGGTTTTATTGCAGGTGGGCACTGGCGTGTGGAAAATACTAGCCTTTGGTTAAAAGATGGGGAATTATCAGGATTAGATTTTGTTTTACCATGGCGCTTAAAACAGAGTACTTGGACGTTGGGAGAAAAAGCACCTGTCCAATTACGCATCAAACAGTTAAATAATTTATTTGAATTAACAGAAATTAAAGCCGATCTATCTGGTTCGTATCCTCCAACGAATAGTATGCCACTGCAACTCACCAATGTGGGCTTTAAAACGTTAGGTGGTGAGGTATCAATGGATTTATTACGTTGGCCACAAATACAGGCATCAACGATAAAATTAAAGCAAATTGAACTTAGCCAGTTATTTACCCTATTAAAAGTATCTCAATTTGCTGTTTCAGGTAAGGTTAATGGGGAATTACCTTTTTATCTAAATAATCCTGAATGGATAGTTAAGGATGGGTGGTTGGAAAATATGGGGCCTTTAACTTTACGATTAGATACGCAATTTGTAGATTCCATTCGAGAAGATAACATTTCTGCTGGGTCAGCAATTGGTTGGCTACAATATTTGGAGATAAAACGCAGTCGTACCGATGTTAATATCACTAATTTAGGGTTGTTAACGATGAAAACGATTCTTGAAGGGTATAACACGCAAGAAAAGAAAAAGCGTGAAGTTCATTTGCATTATCAACATGAAGAAAATATCTTTCAATTATGGCGTAGTTTACGCTTTGGTAGCTCTTTAGAAGAGTGGTTGGAAAAAAATTTATAATGAGCATAAACATGAACGTGAAAATATTACAGTTCACTACAGCAATATCGATAGCGTTGTTATTATCAGCATGTTTACGTGTTGAGGTTGCAACACCGGATAAGCCAATCAATATCAATATGAATGTAAAAATTGAACATGAGATCCAAATTAAAGCGGATAGGCAAGTAGAAGAATTATTAAAAGAAAACAGTGATTTGTTCGGTGAGGTAAATCCCAAATGAGTCGAGCTATCAAAATATTAGCACTGTGCACATTTTTAACCACTTTTCAGGCTCTAGCAATTACGGTTGATGAAGCCAAAGAAACAGGGCTATTGGGGGAAACGTTGTCTGGGTATTTGGCCCCGATTAATACGAGCAATCAGGATGCGGTCAAATTAGCGACACAAATCAATCAAGAACGGGAAAAAAGATACAGTGAAATTGCTGCAAAAAATAATCTAAAAACAAATGAAGTTGCAAGAATAGCAGGGCAAAAACTTGTGGAGCGAGCAAGCTCTGGGGAATTTGTGCGTGGAATAAATGGCCAATGGTTACAAAAGAAATAAAAAGCGCACTCAGACTGTGCGCAAAATATAGCCAAGATTGTTTTGGGTGTTAAGAACATTCCGCTTAACAATTATCTGTGTTAAGCGATAATCGTGTTGATATGGCTTTGTGCTTGCTGGTGTGCTCGTTCTACTGACTCTTGGCCTAATGCAGTGCCTTCAGCAAAAATGAATTCAATATCAGTAATACCAATAAAATTTAAAAATAAGGTCATGTAAGGCACCATCGTGTCTGTTGGTGTATTTTTATATATGCCACCACGACTGGTTAATACATAAGCGCGTTTATTTTCAAGTAAACCAACTGAACCTTGCTCAGTATATTTAAAGGTATGGCCTGAGCGTGCGATAAAGTCAAAATAGTGTTTTAAGTGAGATGAAATCGTAAAATTATACATAGGTGCAGCAATAACAACGACATCATGCGCTTTAATTTCTTCAATTAATGCATTTGAGAGGTCCAAATGTGCTTGTTGTTGCTCTGTTTTCGTGTCACCGGGAGCAAAAGCTGCTAAAATTTCACCGTCAATTGCTGGGATTGGCTCATTGACTAAATCACGAACAATCACTGTATCTGCTGGGTGTTTTTCCTGCCATTGTTGAATAAAGTAATCAGCCATTTTATTGCTTTGTGAATAGTCAGCTAGAATACTTGATTTCAATAGTAAAACGTTACTCATGTGTTCCTCTAATTTATCAGTAAAACTTTATTAGTCATGATACTAAATATGTAACGAGTTGATAGGAAAAAAATCAGATAGCTTTCTTCAAAAAAATTGATGGTATTTTTATGTGATAACAATAATTAAAAATGAAAGTGAAATATAACCTCACAAACCACGAAGTTGATTGACTATCGTATTTTGAAATTGATTAAAAATAAGGATTAACAAGTGAAATCCATACTGACGGCACTAAATGCTGATATTGGACAAACTTCATTACGTGACCAATGGTTACTGAAAAAAAGAATACAAGGCATTGCAAAGATCCAAGATGAAAAATCTCGTTCTGCAGTGTTAGATGTCATTAAAGCGGATATTGAAAAAGCGAAGCAGAAGGTTGAAATTAAACGGCTAAATTCACCTAAAATTGTCTATCCTGACAACTTACCCGTTAGCCAGAGAAAAGACGTTATTTTAGCCGCGATTGAAAAACATCAAGTTGTTATTATTGCCGGTGAAACGGGCTCTGGAAAAACCACACAAATTCCTAAAATTTGTCTAGAACTTGGTCGGGGAGTAAAAGGGTTTATCGGCCACACTCAGCCAAGGCGGCTAGCTGCGCGCTCAGTAGCAACACGCCTCGCGCAAGAACTCGAGTGTGAATTAGGTTCGAATGTCGGTTATAAAGTGCGTTTTAGTGATCAAGTGAGTGAGACAACACAAGTCAAATTGATGACTGATGGTATCTTGCTCGCAGAATTACAAAATGACAAATTGTTGTTGCAATACGACACTATAATTATCGATGAAGCACATGAAAGAAGCTTAAATATTGATTTTATTTTAGGTTATTTACGCCAGTTATTGCCCAAACGCCCAGATTTAAAAATTATTATTACATCTGCAACTATCGATCCTGAACGTTTTTCCAAGCACTTTAATCATGCACCAATTGTTGAAGTATCTGGTCGCACTTATCCTGTCGAAGTTCGCTATCGCCCTATCATGGGGGATGATAATGATAGCGACCGTGACCAAATTGACGGGGTCATTGACGCGGTAAATGAGCTATCGGCTGATGGCAATGGTGATATATTAATTTTCATGAGCGGTGAACGTGAAATTCGTGATACCGCAGATGCGTTATCAAAACTTTCCTTACGCCATACTGAAATCTTACCGTTGTTCGCAAGGCTTTCTAATAGCGAGCAAAATCGGATTTTCCATCCGCATGGTGGGCGGCGAATAATTTTGGCAACTAACGTTGCAGAAACGTCTCTGACTGTTCCAGGTATCAAGTATGTTATTGATACGGGTTACGCTCGTATTAGCCGTTATAGTTATCGAACTAAAGTGCAGCGGTTGCCTGTTGAGGCTATCTCACAAGCATCAGCAAATCAACGTAAAGGGCGCTGCGGTCGCGTTTCTGACGGGATTTGTATACGGTTATATTCGGAAGAAGATTTTTTATCGCGCCCAGAATTTACAGACCCAGAGATTTTACGGACTAACTTGGCATCAGTTATTCTGCAAATGACATCTATTGGTCTTGGTGATATTTCTGCCTTCCCATTTGTGGAAGCCCCCGATAAGCGCAATATTCAAGATGGTGTAAAACTGCTGGAAGAACTTGGCGCAATTAAACCGCACAAACACGTGGATAAAGGTTATCAATTAACCGATATTGGTCGGCAGTTAGCACAACTTCCGGTTGACCCAAGGCTTGCTAGGATGGTTGTTGAAGCACGTAAACATGGCGCTGTTCGTGAAACAATGGTGATTGTTTCTGCATTATCTATTCAAGACCCGAGAGAGCGGCCGTTAGATAAACAACAAGCCGCTGATGAAAAACATCGCCGTTTCCATGATAAACAATCAGATTTTTTAGCTTTTTTAAATCTTTGGGATTATTTAAAGGAACAACAAACACAACTTTCTAACGCCCAATTTAGAAAAATGTGTCGTCAAGATTTCCTAAATTACTTACGTATCCGTGAATGGCAAGACTTATACACTCAATTACGCCAAGTAGTAAAAGAACAGGGTTTTGCCATTAATAGTTCAGAAGCTGATTTTCGCGGTATTCATGTTTCATTGCTGGCAGGATTACTGTCACATATTGGCCAAAAAGATGCAGATAAACATGAGTTTACTGGTGCTAGAAATGCACGTTTCACTATATTCCCTGGGTCTGGGTTATTTAAAAAACCACCTAAATGGACAATGGTTGCTGAGCTAGTTGAAACATCGAAATTATGGGGAAGAATTGCCGCATCTATCGATGTTGAATGGGTTGAGCCTTTAGCTGAACATTTAACTAAACATAGTTATAGCGAACCTCACTGGTCAAAATCTGAAGGTGCGGTAATGGCTTCAGAAAAAGTAACCTTATATGGCTTGCCTATAGTTGCTTCAAGGCAGGTTAATTATGGCAATATCGATCCGTTATTATGCCGCGAATTATTCATTCGCCATGCATTAGTGGAAGGGGATTGGTCTACTCGACATGCATTTTTTAAAGAAAATCTGAAGTTATTATCTGAAGTTGAGGATTTGGAACATAAATCACGTCGGCGTGACATATTAGTTGATGATGAAACATTATTTGCATTTTATGACCAACGCATCCCGAATGACGTCATTTCTTCCCGCCATTTTGATAATTGGTGGAAAACGGCATCTAAGCAACAGTCTGATTTGTTAAACTTTGAAAAAAGCATGCTTATCAAAGAGGATGCGAGTAATGTTTCCGCACTTGATTACCCTAACTATTGGTACCAAGGTGATTTAAAATTTCGTTTGAGTTACCAATTTGAGCCTGGAACTGATGCTGATGGTGTGACAGTTCATATACCGCTTGCCATTTTAAATCAGGTACAAAATATCGGCTTTGATTGGCAAGTTCCTGGGTTACGCAATGAATTAATCGTCGCTCTAATTAAATCATTGCCTAAACCAATTAGAAGAAACTTTGTTCCAGCACCTAACTACGCGTCTGCATTCTTAGAACGTGTACCTGAGCCGGAAGGCAGTGTGTTAGATAAACTTGAACGCGAATTACGCCGTATGACAGGCGTGACGGTCGAACGTGAGTCGTGGCAATTAGACCAGCTCCCAGCACATTTAAAAATGACTTATCGTGTTGTTGGGGATAAAAATAAAACAATTGCCGAAGGCCAAGATCTCGATGCATTAAAGAATAGCTTGAAGGAAAAAGTGCAAGAAACACTTTCTGAAGTTGTTGATGATGGTATTGAGCAACAAGGTTTGCACATTTGGAGTTTTGGTGAATTACCTCAACGCTATGAGCAAAAAAGAGGTGGGTATTCTGTTAAGGCTTATCCTGCGTTAGTAGATGAAAAAAATAGCGTAGGTATTAAGGTATTTGAAACTGAATTAGAACAACAGCAAGCAATGTGGAGTGGGGTACGTAGGTTATTACTACTAAATATTCCTTCGCCTATTAAGTATTTGCATGAAAAACTACCAAATAAATCAAAGTTAGGTTTATATTTTAATCCATATGGCAAGGTATTGGACTTAATTGATGATTGTATTGCATGCGGAATTGACCAACTTATTGCTAAATCAGGTGGCCCTGTATGGAACGAAGCGCAATTTGAAAAATTGAAAGAATTTGCCCGCGCAGAATTAAATGATGTTGTCGTGAATATTGCGAAGCAAGTGGAACAAATATTAACGGCAGTGTTTGCTATTAATAAGCGTTTGAAAGGGCGAGTCGATTTTTCAATGGCTTTGGCTTTATCAGATTTAAAAGTACAAATGTCCAATTTAGTATTTAAAGGCTTTGTGACGACTCACGGTTGGAAACGTTTACCTGATATTCTTCGATATTTGAATGGAATAGAGCGACGACTGGAAAAGCTGGCTATTGACCCAAATAGAGACCGTGCTCAAATGAGTAAAGTTGAACATGTTCAGAATATGTGGCAACAATGGTTAGCAAAATTAACACCAGTTCAAAAAAATATACCCGAAGTTCAGGAAGTTCGTTGGATGATTGAAGAATTACGTATTAGCCTGTTTGCACAGCAATTAGGAACGCCATATCCAATATCAGATAAGCGAATTATCCAGACGATGGAAAATTTATCGCAACAACTGTAAGCATTACGTTTTTCACTTATTAACGCTTCACATACTATTTTGTGTGAAGCGTTTTTTTGTATTTTACCTTTTTTAGTTACAACATACTAAAAGGGGGAGAAATATCAGCACTGGTGATCATACAACAGAATTTTTTAGCTAATAGATGAAAGTGCAAAATAGAGGAAAGGGGATTGCTACTATAAAGTGATATATAGAGAGTGGAAAAGAGAATGCGACGGCAAACTAGGGCTTAAGTTTATTCGTTAACATTAAGCCCATTTGAATAAAACTAGTTAACCAAATAATAGAGCGCTGGAATAGCGGCTATAGCAATGGCATACGCCGCGATTTTTTCAATCAATTTTAATGGTAATTGGTTGGTTTGTTGTTGGCGAGCGTAGAAAAATACTAAAATACCAGGCGCGTATAAAACAACCGATAGCAGCAGATTAATTAGTCCAGATGCATAAATTAACCATAAACCATAAGTACTAGCTATCGCCCCAACGGCAAGTAAGGCTTTATTATGGCGCTCAAAGGAGACTTTTATTAAAAATGCCCCGACAAGAAAATAGGGAATTAAAATCATCTCTGAGGCGATGGTGAGTAATGTGTTGTAATTGCTCCCACTCAGCCATATTAATACCAATGAAAGTTGAACGGCGCCATTGGTTAGCCATAAAGATGATGATGGTGCATCATTTTTATTGAGTTTGTTGAAAATCTTAGGGAATGATTGATATTGAGCGGCAATATAAGGAACTTCGGCTGCCATGATAGTCCAGCTTAGGTAAGCGCCACAAACAGAAATAATTAACCCTGCCGCGATAATAATGTCACCGCTTGAACCGATTAAATTCATCATCAGTGGTGCCATAGAAGGGTTTTTGATTTCAGCAAGTTCTGCTCGAGGCATGATACCAAGAGATAGCAAAGTAACAAGGATATAGATAATTAAAGCTGAGCTAACGGCAAATACTGTGGCTAGACCAACATCACGACGATTTTTTGCGCGTGCGGAGACCACTACCGCTCCTTCAATACCAATAAATACCCATAAGGTAATTAGCATGGTATCTTTGACTTGTTCCCAAACAGGAACACCAAATGTCATGCCACTAAAGTCGGCGTTAAAAACATCAAGCTTAAAGGCAGCAAAAGCTAATACAATAAATAAGGCGAGCGGAATGAGCTTTGCCATCGTCGCAAGTTTATTGATCCCTGCCGCTGTTTGCACCCCTCGCAGAACTAAATAGTGAACAAACCATAGCAATATTGATTCACCAATTAAGGCTTGCCATGTATTTCCATCACCAAAAATAATGTTATCTGGGGTATCAGTAAAAAAGCTGATAGCTGCAAAGACGATAACCAGATAAGACACATTGGCAACAACAGCACATAACCAATAACCCCACGCAGAACAGAACCCGATTAATTCGCCGAAACCCACTTTTGCATAAGTAAATATGCCGCCATCTAGGTCTGGCCGTATGCGAGAAAGTAATAATAGGGCAAACGCTAAAAATAGAATGCCGACACCCGTAATTGACCAACCGATGATTAGTGCGAGTGGGCTAGCCACTTCAGCCATATTTTGAGGGAGACTAAAAACACCAGCACCCACCATGGAACTAAGAACGAGAGCGGTTAGTGCGGTAAGACTCAAAGTATTTTTCAAAGTAAATCCTGAACGTTCAGAAATCAAAAGTTAAAATGACGTTAATGTGTCACTACAGTAATTAGTTAAACTGGCTGTCACCAAAAAATTAGAGGGAATGACTGCGCTATTTTCGATGTGTGGATTCTACGAATGAAACGTCAGATATGCAATGGGAAAATATGCATTTTAGGAGGGGTTTTATGCACTTTATGAAAAAGATAGAAAACGAGAAGGGCTAGAGGTGAAAAATACATGAAGTAAATAAAGTACAAATAAAAAAACCAGCCAAGGTAGGCTGGTTTTAATGCTACGAAATGTTTGTTATTTGAACAAGTCTGCACTGATGGTGACACTTCCACCATTTGATTGCCATTCACGTGTAATATGGAAATATTTAGCACCTTTTGCTTCCGCACGTTTTGCTATTTGATAACGTACTTCAGGCGTATTGGTGTAATAGCCAGAGAAAGTGATTGAATCAAATGGAACCATTTGTGCTGCGGCTGTTTTGTTTACTTCTTCAATAACATAACCACTTGGCAGCGTTACACTAGTACGGCCTGGTTGACTGCTAGAAGTTTCAAAGAAACGACCCACCGCAGTGGTTGGTTCTTCAGAAGAGGCAACACCTGGAATGCGAACTTTCTTCGCAGCTTCACCACCTTCAGCTAACAATGCACGCCCAGCTTCGGAATCAGCAGGAACAACAGCGTCTTCATTCAACACTTGGCGTTTTGGTGCATCTTTCTTATAAATATAAGCGGTTGCTAAGGTGTTTCCACCGTCATTCATGGCGATATTACGAACCACATAAAATGAGGCTGCATTTTTCTCAAGTGCTTTTTTGGCGATGGCCTCATAAAGGTCTGGTTGAGAAGGATAAAAACCACTTACTGTAACAGTGTCAAAAGGCTCATACTCTGTTGCGTCAGTTTTTGACATTTCCTCAACACCACCGAATACACGACGTTTCGGTGCATTAACTTGTGGTGCGTCTTTTGCATAGACATCAGCAACAACACGCATGTTGCCACTATCACCTATATCATCAAGGCTTTGAATGTAAAAGGCATAAGCCCCCATTTTATCAGCCCTACGGGAGACTGCATCGGATGCTTCATAAATAGCATTAAAGCGCCCGGTAACTGTTATACGCTCATAAGGTTTTAATTCAGTAGCCTGTTTTGGCGTCAATTCAACAGCCGCCTGAGTAGCCGTTATACTAGTTAATGATAACACCGCGGCTGCGATGACCGTAGTTTTCAGCTTCATACAAAATCCTTCCGCCTTGCGCAATTTATTATAAACATGCTGAATCTTAGTTGTATCACATGCACATGATTATTACACGTAACTGAACCTGTTGTCTCATGATTTTCTTTTATGAGAAATAAATAATTATTGACTAGTTAAATTTACCAGATTTTTTAAAGTATCCAGTATTTTATTGACCTAAAACTAAGATTTTCACTGCGAATTCCATTTACTGTCTAAGAATCGAGATCAATTATGGATCAAGAAGCATATTTTCAGTAGGTTATTAGAACATTAAAAATCTGTTTATGCACAAAATAAGACTTTTCTCTGTGATGATGGTCATTATTTTAGCAAACACCCTATTAACAACATTACTTCAGGCATTAAAAAGGGAACATTATGCGTATTGGTATACCAAGAGAACGACTTGCCAATGAAGCGCGTGTTGCAGCTACGCCATCAACAGTGACTCAACTCCTTAAGTTGGGTTTTTCTGTGTGTGTAGAGCAAAATGCGGGTCATTTAGCCAGTTTTGATGATGTAGCATACGAACAAGCGGGTGCCGAAATCGTTGATCGTGATACTGCATTTGCTGCGGATATCGTTTTTAAAGTCAACGCGCCACAGGATGATGAAATTCCTCTATTAAAAGAGGGTGCCACACTGGTGAGTTTCATTTGGCCCGCTCAGAACGCTGAGCTAATGGATTTATTAAAAGCTCGTAATATCAACGTAATGGCGATGGATGCAGTACCACGGATTTCACGAGCTCAGTCACTTGATGCACTGAGCTCAATGGCAAATATCGCAGGTTATCGTGCAATTGTTGAAGCGGCTCACGAGTTTGGTCGTTTTTTTACAGGGCAAATTACAGCAGCAGGTAAAGTTCCACCCGCGAAAGTGATGATTATTGGCGCGGGGGTTGCTGGGCTTGCGGCTATCGGTGCTGCAGGGAGCTTGGGCGCGATTGTGCGTGCGTTTGACACTCGTCCTGAGGTCAAAGAACAAGTCCAAAGTATGGGTGCGGAATTCCTTGAATTAGACTTCAAAGAAGAAGCCGGCAGTGGCGATGGCTACGCCAAAGTCATGTCAGAAGCATTTATCAAAGCGGAAATGGCGCTATTCGCAGCACAAGCCAAAGAGGTTGATATTATTGTCACCACCGCGCTGATCCCTGGCAGACCTGCCCCTAAATTGATTACCAAAGAAATGGTTGAATCAATGAAACCGGGTAGTGTTATTGTCGATTTGGCGGCACAAACTGGTGGTAACTGTGAACTAACGCAAGCAGATAAACTGGTTGTGACTGATAACGGTGTGAAAATTATTGGGTACACTGATTTACCAAGTCGCTTACCTACACAGTCATCTCAGTTATATGGGACTAACCTTGTTAACTTGATGAAACTGTTATGCAAAGAAAAAGACGGTGAAATCAATATTGATTTTGACGACCTGGTTATTCGTGGTGTCACTGTAATTAAACAAGGTGAAATCACATGGCCTGCACCCCCAATTCAGGTATCTGCTCAACCGCAGGCGAAGCCGCAAACGGTGGAGAAAGTTAAAGCACCTGAGAAAAAAATGTCGCCGACGGTGAAATATGGCTTGATGGCGTTAGCGATTATTTTATTTGGTTGGTTTGCAAATTCAGCACCAAAAGAGTTTTTATCACACTTTACTGTTTTTGCGTTAGCGTGTGTGGTGGGTTACTACGTGGTGTGGAATGTGACACATGCATTACATACACCACTAATGTCAGTGACTAATGCAATATCAGGGATCATCGTTGTGGGAGCCTTGCTCCAAATAGGCAGCGGTGGCTGGGTAAGCTTCTTATCCTTTATTGCCATATTGATTGCCAGTATCAATATTTTCGGTGGGTTCACGGTAACTCAACGCATGTTAAAAATGTTTCGTAAAGGGTAAGGGGTAACTTATGTTGTCGAGTGGAATTGTGACAGCGGCGTACATTGTTGCTGCTATCCTGTTTATTTTCAGCCTTGCAGGGCTATCCCGCCATGAAAGTTCCCAACGAGGGAATACGTACGGCATTATTGGTATGGCAATCGCGCTGATTGCGACCATTTTAGGCCCTCACAGTGCTAATGTGGGCTGGATGATCACGGCGATGGTCATTGGTGCGGTCATTGGTATTCGTTTAGCTAAAAAAGTTGAAATGACAGAAATGCCAGAACTGGTGGCTATTTTACATAGCTTTGTCGGTTTAGCGGCTGTATTGGTTGGTTTCAACAGTTTTATCGCAAGCGAAGGGCACGCCGATGTTGTGATGGAAAACATTCATTTAACGGAAGTTTTCTTAGGCATCTTCATTGGTGCGGTCACCTTCACAGGGTCAGTGGTCGCTTATGGTAAATTATCAGGAAAAATGTCATCAAAACCGATGATGTTACCGAATCGCCATAAACTGAATTTAGCTGCACTAGTTGTCTCGTTTGTTTTGTTAGTGATTTTCGTTAAAACCGAAAGTGTTGGCTTGCAAGTCTTCTTAATGTTGATCATGACTGCGATTGCTTTAGCTTTCGGTTGGCACCTCGTTGCTTCAATTGGTGGTGCTGATATGCCAGTGGTCGTTTCAATGCTGAACTCTTATTCAGGTTGGGCAGCGGCTGCGGCTGGCTTTATGTTAAGCAATGACTTGTTGATTGTGACTGGTGCGCTGGTTGGGTCTTCAGGGGCGATTCTGTCTTATATTATGTGTAAGGCGATGAACCGTTCATTTATCAGTGTTATTGCGGGGGGCTTCGGTACAGATGGCTCTTCAACAGGTACTGAAGAAGAAATGGGCGAGTACCGTGAAAGCACCGCAGAAGAAGTGGCTGAGATGTTGAAAAATTCAACATCAGTTATTATCACTCCAGGCTATGGAATGGCGGTAGCACAAGCACAATACCCAGTAGCAGATATTACAACGAAATTACGCGAACGCGGCATCAACGTACGTTTTGGTATTCACCCTGTTGCAGGGCGTCTACCCGGCCATATGAACGTATTATTAGCAGAAGCAAAAGTACCATATGATATTGTATTGGAAATGGATGAAATTAATGATGATTTCTCTGATACCGATACCGTATTAGTTATTGGGGCAAATGATACCGTCAACCCTGCGGCACAAGAAGATCCAAATAGCCCAATTGCGGGTATGCCAGTTCTTGAAGTTTGGAAAGCCAACAATGTGATTGTGTTCAAACGTTCGATGAACACAGGTTATGCAGGGGTACAAAACCCACTGTTTTTCAAAGAAAATACACAGATGTTGTTTGGTGACGCGAAAGACAGTGTCGATGCTATCTTACGTGCACTGTAATTAATTAGATGTTTGGTTAATTAATATCAAATGGGGTTAGTGGTTGATACGACTAACCCCATTTTTTATAGGAGGAAAAATGAGTTCATGACACGGTATATTGGCTATCTAATAACTCAGAACCAAATAATTATTTAGTACAGAACCGAGCGCAATTCGTTAATCCACGAGCGAAAGTAAATACGAGTAAGAAAGCAACAGTAGCAATAGTGAGCATACTTGCCATGAGAACCCCACCATTGAAATGGTCCATCACATAGCCCCCAACCAAACTGCCAATCGTAATTAAAATAAGAAACATGAACGTAATCAGAGCTGAGCCTTTTTCTGTTAATTCAGGAACATGCACGTGCATCCACATGTTTATTGTTGCGGGAACCATTCCAGCAGCCACACCCCACGAAAATACGAATAAGACACTGGTCGCCCAGTTAAAATCAAAAGCAGATAAAGCTAAGAATGCTAAAGCTAATAAAAGTGCACTAATGGCAAAATTATAGCGAACATTATATTTACCTACATAGCCCGCTAAAACATTACCGATAACACTGGCTATGCCAAAAAAGAGTAATAGTGCAGAAATTTGCCCTTCAACAAACCCCGCAGTTTGTTTAAAAAACACCGTAAAATAATTGTATGCAGAGAAATGCGCTAAAAAAATGAGGGTGAATATAATTAACCCTTTACGAGCGATAGGGTGAGCAGGCATCAATAATAATTCTTTCCATTGCATAGATGAAGCGGGCTTTAATGAAGGTAGAGAAAAGTACTGCATCAAAAAAGCAGCAAAACCAGCAATGATAAGCGCGATATAAGGCATTCTCCAACCGTAGCTATCAGACAACCAAGCACCTAGAGGGACACCGAGTACCGTGACTAAAGTGACAGCAGAAAAGAAAATGGTCACGGATGTGGTAATCGACATATTCTTTGGCGCGAGGCGTACGACTAACCCTGCTGCGACTCCCCAAAAACCGCCTAATGCAATCCCTAATGCAAACCGCCCTAATAGAACTAAACCAAAGTTAGACGCAAAAGCAGTAATGGCATTTGCTATTATCATGAGAGCAACTAAAAAGAGTAAGACGTGTCGCCTATCGGTGTTTTTCGCATAAATAGGGACAAATAAAGAAGACACCATTCCTGCAATAGATGTCACAGTTACCGTGAGACCTGCAGTGCCAGTCGATATCTGAAAATCATGGGCGATATGGTTTAGAACACTAATGGCTAAAAATTCACCCGTGACAATAATGAAACAAGCAAAAGTTGCAGATAGTAGTGAAAGCCAGTTACCATTGTGCGAAGAAAGATTAATTGTTGTCATGCGCTTTCCATGAATAATTGAGTAATTTACATAAAAATATAATTTTGTAGTGACCGCTATAAAATTATTGCGCTATTCTTTATGCAAACTGAGAAACTGTCAATTATTTTTGTAGTGATCATTATAAAATAATTATGGTACAGTAAGCGAACGGTTGATGAAGTGATAATATGAATCAGACAAAACGCGGACGCCCGAAAGGGTTCGATCAACAAGATGCCTTGGCTAAAGCGATGCTATTGTTTTGGCGCAATGGTTATGTGGCGACTTCAATTAGTGATTTAACCCAAGCACTTGGGATTACTGCGCCCAGCCTCTACTGTGCTTTTGGGGATAAGGCCTCATTGTTTAATCAATGCATTGATTATTATTTAACAAATGAAGCCTGTCCTATTTTATCGATTGTGAAACAAGCTAATACAGCAAAAGTCGCAATTGAACTGTTGATGTATGAAAGTGCGAAAAGATTAATCCAACCGGGTAAACCGGCGGGGTGCATGTTGATTACGGCGACAATGAATGGGTCGAAGCAAATCGAAGATGTGCAATTAAACGTACAGGAAAAACGGAAAAGCTACCAAGAAATTCTGTTGGAACGTATGCGCAAAGGTATTGAGGATGGTGATGTTGCTCCAAATGCACCGATTGAAGCAATTGTGGATTTTTATATAACAGTCATTGATGGTTTTACCATACAAGCCTGCGATGGAATCGAACTCGAGAGACTTAATCAGGTGATTTTTAATGCGATGCAAGCTTGGCCAATACTTAATTCAACTGAAAATCAATTTCCCCCAACTTCAGCAGAGCCATGATTGAATTAGTCCCCCAGCTAACGGGGGACTAATTTAAAATAATTAACTAATCATCATCAGCGGGGTTAATTGGGCAGACAAAACCGTCAGGTTTAATCGCTAATAAATCACATTTCAGCTTATCGATGACATGTTCCGCAGTATTACCTAAAAAAGCCGCGGATAGTCCTGTACGGCCTAAAATACCCAACACGACGACACCTGCATGTAATTCCTCACACATTTCAGGAATAATTTTCTCAGGTAGGCCCTCGCGAACATGAGTATATTTTTCATCAATACTGAATTTTTGCCGTAATTCTTTCATCGCAATTAAATGCTGACCCCGTAACGCATTGTTATATAAGCTTGGGTCGAAGTCAGGTAACTCAATTGCAATATTCATTGGCGCAACAGGATACGCGCTAACTAAATGTATTTCTTGCTCTTTAATAATACGAGTTGCTAAGTCCTTTGTTTTTTCCACTAATTTGATATTGAGGTCATCGTGATAAGATTCCTCATTTGATAAGTTAACGGCGACGACAACGGAACCATGGTCAGGCCAGACTTTATCTTTCACCATCCAAACAGGAGCCGGGCATTTTCGCAGTAAATGCCAGTCGAGAGGGGTAAAGATGATCGATTCAAAGTTATCTGTTTGGTGTGCCATTTTGAGCAACAAATCATGTTCACCACTAATCACTTCTTGAATAATGGCTTCATAGGGTTTGTTATGCCAAATTACTTTAATTTCAATATCAATACCCGCTTCGAGGTAAAAATGTGCTTGTTGTTTAATCCACGCCGCTTTTTGGCTGATTACGCCTTTACGCATGGCATTCCGCTCTTCAGGCGAAAGCAATGTTGTCATGTCATATGAAAGGTCGTAGATAGGTAAAAACGCTTTTATCCGTCCACCATTACGCTGCACGATGTAGACAGCACGTCTCAATGCAGGTTGATCGTCCTGATTTGGGTCAATTGCAACTAGCAGGTTTTTATAGTTTGCCATATTGAAATCCTCTCGATACACGGATGTTTCCATATAGATAAACTATGATATTGAGATTAAATAGGCAAGAAATCTGGGGAAAAAAACGAAAACGGATCACTGATATTGTGATCCGTTTGGGGTAATTAACTGGTGATTGCTGAAACTTTACCAGCAATATCAGTGAGTTTGGTCATGTCTTCGATAGTGATGTACTTACCTTTAACACTTAGCATACCACTTTTTTGAAAACGGCCTAATAAGCGGCTAATTGTTTCAACAGTTAGTCCGAGGTAGTTACCAATATCACCACGCGTCATGGTTAATCTAAATTCTCTTGGTGAAAAACCACGTTCAGCAAAACGATGGGACAGGTTAAGAATAAATGCAGCTAAACGCTCTTCTGCATTTTTCTTCGATAATAAAAGGATCATTTCCTGATCACCTTTAATTTCGCCACTCATTAATCGCATAATTTGCTGACGTAAATTAGGCATTTTGCCAGATAAGTCGTCTAAAGTTTCAAATGGTATTTCACAAACCATTGATGTTTCAAGTGCTTGTGCAAAACTTGGGTGCTGTGTATGAATAATGGCATCAAAGCCAACAAGGTCGCCGGCTAAATGAAAGCCCGTAATTTGCTCATCGCCTTCTTCGGTTATTGTGTAGCTTTTTATTGTACCTGAGCGAATAGCATATAATGAGCGCAACTCATCGCCGGCTTTAAATAAAGCTTGGCCTTTTTGAATTGGCTTTTTGCGTTCGATGATATTATCAAGTTGATCCAGTTCATGTTCATTCAGCGTAAAAGGAATGCAAAGTTGGCTAATACTGCAGTCCTGGCAATGAATAGCACAACCACCAGACTGGATGCGACGAACAACTCTTTTTTCTGGGATCATATTTAAGGCTCAATCAAGTTAAAATTATTGATATGCGTCAATTTTAACATAAGATAATGCGGCTGGTAAGTGGTAATGTATGACAGAACCGACTTAATAAACAAAAAAGCCAATTAGGGATCGTGCGGCAAATCAGTGAATTTAGACGTAAATGCTAAATTAAAGAAGATTATTAAATATAAAATTTGATATAGATTAAATTTTAGACCCTAAACGGTAAAAAGATGACTTATATCATCATCAGAATTAATACGTAAATTTTAGGTAAATAAGCACTAAATATTAAACTAATTAGCATTAATTTAACACGAAAATAAATATATGAATATCAATTTTTCAAATTAACCTCAAAAAGGAGAATATAATGACACTTAATCAACAGTCTTTACCCAACACAATGACGGTTGTTGACATTATAGAACCCGGTGGTTCAGAAAAACTGCAATTAATTGAACAGCCACTTCCTCAAATTTCTGCTGGTTATTTACTTGTGAAGGTTGAGGCTGCAGGGGTTAATCGTCCTGATATTTTTCAACGTAAGGGGGCTTACCCTCCACCGGCTGATGCGTCACCGATTATGGGACTCGAAATAGCGGGCACCGTCGTTGCTAAGGCAGATGATGTTAATGAATGGCAATTAGGCGATAAAGTCTGTGGCTTGGTGGCCGGTGGCGGTTACGCAGAATATTGTTTAGTACATAAAAACATTGCGTTACCGCTAGGGAACTTATCTTTTATTGAGGGCGCGGCGATCCCTGAAAACTTTTTCACTGTTTGGGCGAATGTCTTTCAAATAGGAAAACTGAGTAAACATGAAGCGGTACTGATCCACGGAGGAACTTCCGGTATTGGCAGCGTGGCAATTATGTTAGCAAAAGCGTTTGGTGCAACAGTGATTACCACTGTAGGCTCAGAAGACAAAGTTGAAGTGGCAAAATCGTTAGGCGCAGATTGTGTTATTAACTATAAAACAACAGATTTTGTAGAAACAACGCTCAGTTATACCGCATCTCGTGGTGTTGATATGGTGGTGGATATCATTGGCGGTGATTATGTGGCAAAAAATTACCAAGTTGCGGCTAAATTTGGGCGAATTATTCAAATTGGCATGATGAAAGGAAACCCTAAAGAGTTAAATATGATGCCATTGATGGTAAAACGATTAACTCATACAGGGTCAACGATGCGCTCTCGAACTATTGAAGAGAAAATATTGATCGCTAAACAGATTAAAGAACAAGTTTGGAGTATGTTACAGGAAGGTAAAATAAAACCTATTATTAACAAAACCTATCCTTTATCCCAAGTGAAAGAGGCTCATGACCATATGGAGTCAGGGGACCTGATTGGTAAAATTATTCTTATAAACAACGAAATATAATATTTTTAGCTTGGTTTTTATTATTGAGTAACTGATATTTTCACAAGAGTAAAAACCAACTCATTTATAACAAATAATTTACACAATCAAGTCTTTTTAGCGTAAATATCTCTTTACAGTAGACTAAATTTTGATTTTTTGTGCTTGTCCACAAATTAGAACGAAATTCGCAGGAGTTTGTTAATAATTTAATAGGAATCGATTATACCTATGAATAAGTTGGCTCATTAACGGATTGTTTATCAATATTTAATACTTAAATGATATTTTTAATATCGATCATTAATATATTGATGTTTTTCTAATACTGCCCGTTATGCACTTTCCAATGACATTAAGTTAAGAGACTTAAATACAATTAGCCTCTGCTGATTGTAGTGAGAAGGTGTAGTAATAATGAATAATTTTAAAAACACAAAGATGAATGTGGATGCATTATTTTTAGGTCCGAAATCTGAAAATGCCGTCTTTTTCAAAGAAATGATGGAATACTCAGTAAGTGAACACATGCATTGGCGTTCTAGCTACCATCCAGAAGACCCAGAACTTATTTCAACGGTTGACCGCTATGCCCCGGAATATCGAGATACCTTATACCGTACAGAAGGTATTCTTAACCAACTCTCTTCAAAACTAAAAACAACGTCTGTTCCATGGTTTTCACCGCGTTATATGGGGCATATGAATGCCGATACACTGATGATTTCTAACTTGGCTTATGTGATGGCCATGATGTACAACCCTAACAATTGCGCACAAGAATCATCACCAACGACGACGGTATTGGAAATAGAGGCCGGGTTAGATTTATGTGCCATGTTTGGTTATGACGTACAAAACGCTTGGGGGCATATAACATCGGGGGGAACGGTTGCTAACTACGAAGGATTATGGGTAGCCAGAAACCTTAAAACATTACCTTTAGCGATTGCGCAGCACTCAGTAGCTCAACATTTGCTGAAAGGTAAAAGTGAAAAAGAGTTACTAAATTTACCGGTATCAGCGGTTTTAGATTTAATTGATGAATTAAAGAAACTGCATCTCTTTGAAGAAGTCCGTGATTTAACCTGCCGTGGCATCGGTATGGCACAAGGAAAATTAGGTAAGTTATTAGTACCGCAGTCGAAGCATTATTCATGGATGAAAGCGATGGATATTCTAGGTTTAGGCCAACAGAATATTGTTCAACTCCCTGTGGATGCAAGTTATCGAACAGACGTACAAAAAATGCGCGAAACGGTATTGACTTTGATTGAACAAGGGGAACCTATACTCGCGGTTGTTGCAGTCGTTGGTACGACAGAGACTGGGGCGATAGATAACGTAAGGGAAGTGATTAATTTACGGCAGGAATGTGAACAACGTTTTGGTGTTTCTTTTTATGTTCATATTGATGCAGCTTATGCAGGATATGCATGTGCTATGTTTCGTGATGAAGAAAATCAATTTATGGAATATGAAGATTTGATTCAGCGTTACCATGCCGAAGGCCTTTTCCCTGAAAATATGGAGTGGCCAAAACGTGAGGTTTATGAAAGCTTTAAAGCACTCAACCAAGCGGACTCTATCACAGTCGATCCCCATAAGGTCGGTTTTATCCCTTATGCAGCGGGTGCAATATGCATGAAGGATAAACGTATTGTCGATTTAGTTTCGTACCATGCGGCTTATGTATTCGAAGCTGTGCAAGAAAAGCAACGTAAAACGGACAAAACTCAAAATATCTTGCTTGGGTCTTCTATTATGGAAGGGTCAAAAGCGGGGGCAACGGCAGCAGCGGTATGGGCGGCACATCGCTTAGTCCCGTTAAATCTTTTAGGGTATGGCAAAGTCATTGCGGCGGGCGTCACAACAGCGAATTGGATGATTGAGAAAATCAATCAATGTGAACCATTTCTAATTGATGGCCGCCAATTTTCCATTATTGCGATGCCTACGCCTGATTTCCATATGATTAATTTCATGTTCCGTGAGTCAGGTAACTCATCTTTAGAAAAGCAAAATCAGTTAAATAAACGGTTATATGAACTGTGTTCTTATGCCGCAGGGCGTAGCTATTCTAATGATTTTCTCACGTCGTCAACTTCACTTACTTATGAAGAGTATGGTGATAATCCATTAAATTTATGCCGTGAAGCTCAATTTTCTGATGATGAATGGCATAAGGTTCGATCTATATACGTATTAAGAGCCGCAATCATGACACATTGCCTACGGGATAGTGAGCAGTTTGCAACCTATTGGGCAGAATTAAAAAATATCTTTGGAGACAAGTTACAACTGCTTATTAATGAAGAAAATAAATTAAATCATTCCAATTATAAAATTAATGTCTAATTGATTTGTTAGGATCTCAATATGAAAAATCGCACGCTCGGTAGTGTATTTATTGTTGCAGGTACTACGATTGGCGCAGGAATGTTGGCGATGCCAATTGCTGCTGCCGGTAATGGTTTTTTAGTGAGTTTAGCTATGCTTTTGGTTTTATGGGCGTTGATGTGTTACACCGCATTACTATTAGTTGAGGTGTATCAACATGAGTCTCATGAAACAGGAATAGGAAGTGTTGCCCAGCGTTATTTAGGTTCTAGCGGCAAATTTATTACAGGTTTTAGCATGATGTTTCTGATGTACGCATTGACAGCGGCATATGTCAGCGGTGCAGGGGAAATTATAACTTCGAATCTAAAAAGCAGTTTTGCTATTGAAATGGCTGACTGGCTGGGAATTGTGGTGTTTACCGTTATCGGTGGGGGCGTTGTTTGTTTTGGTACCTCATCAGTGGACTTTATCAACCGCATATTATTTGCTGCTAAGATTGTTTTCTTAGTTATTATTTTGGGCTTAATGATACCTCATGTTGAGCAACAAAATTTATTGGCTGCGCCAACGGAAAAAGTACTGATTCTATCGGCTATTCCTGTCTTTTTTACCTCTTTTGGTTTCCATGGAAGTGTTCCAAGTATCGTCAAATATATGGGAGGGGATGTCAAAAAATTACGTATTATCTTTATCATTGGTAGTGCAATTCCATTGGTTGCGTATATTTTATGGCAAATCGCAACACTAGGCAGTATCGGAACAACGACGTTTGTGGGGATTTTGGCTGAAAATGCAGGTCTAAATGGGTTATTAGATGCCATTAAAGATGTTGCTCAATCAGGTAAAACAGAACTGGTTGCCCAAATGTTTATGAGCTTAGCTCTTGCTACATCGTTCCTTGGGGTTGCGTTAGGGTTATTCGATTTCTTGGCCGACTTATTTAAGCGCCAAGATAATGCGTCAGGGCGCATGCAAACAGGTGTTTTAACATTTGGACCACCGTTAGTATTTGCGCTTTTTTACCCTAAAGGGTTTGTTATGGCATTAGGATATGCCGCTATTGCACTTTCAATACTGGCTTTATTATTACCAAGCGCCATGGCATTTAAATCAAGGGCATTGAATCAACGGAAATATCAGGTTCTGGGTGGTGCCTTAGGGTTATCTCTCGTATTTATTTGTGGAATTATCGTTATTGGCGTTCAATTAGGGATTGTGTTCAACATATTACCTAATATTGGTTAATAGTCCGCTTATATACAAGCCAGCCATGTCTTGATGGCTGGCTTGTTCAATTCTTAAAAGTTTCTCTCAAATTACTGCAAAATTTACGCCATTAGACAATTCACTGCACTTTTTTACTGTTGCCAGTGGGGATAGTCGGTATAATCCATATAAGAATGATTATCATTAGCACGTTATGCACAAAAACAGATATATCTAAAGCTGGCATTTTTCGTAAAAGCGACTATGATATTCGATATATCGGTTGTGATATCTAACACCATTGAGAATTTTAATGACTAGGGAACAACAACTAGAGCCGTGTTTATGTAACGGCAAAAGTGTCAGTCGAATGTTTAACCCCAAGCAGTTAAGGATTTATATCCTACACTTACTGACAGGGGGAATAAATTACGGTTATGAGTTAATAAAAAAAATAGCAGAAGAAACCGCGGGTTTCTATTGCCCAAGCCCTGGAGTGATATATCCTACCTTAACATTGTTAGAGGAATTAGGCTTTATTACAGGGGGAAAAGATAATGGAAAAGGGCGGAAATGTTATGTTATTACCCCCGAAGGCCGCTGTTTTTTATTACTCAAAGCTGAAATATTGGCAGAGGTTCAGCTAAAATTAAAATATGCACAGGAATTAAAAGCAGGAAATCAATTTGCTAATGAGATTGAATGTGCGGTAGATAAATTTAAGTCATTGTTAAGACACCAAATAGTAATTCAACAATTGACGAAAGAAGAAACAACAAAAGTGGTCGAGATCATTAACCGAGCAGTGGACCGTATCGAACAAGTCAATGCAGTGTTAGTGGCAGAAGGAAAGTCAAATGGCTAAAACAAATGATATCATACAAGCAAAAGAGCGGTTATATATGAAAGAAACGAGTAAAACACCACAGAATGATGCACCTGTTCCTTCGGAAAATGAACCTTCTGTGAATAAAGATGTTAAATTTAAAGAAGTCGTGTGCCCGAATGTCCCAACATCGTATTTTAAGCGAGCAAAGAAACAAAAAATAAAATAATAATTTGGATAGTTTACAAAATTTTTATTCAAATAGAACACACAAAGAATAAACTCTATTTATTTTCATAATTGATGAATAAACAGCAATCAATTTTCTGCTATTTCGTTAATTAGGTTAACTTTAGGTCATATATAATTATTTTGTAAACTTTAATTATCATCCTATATCAATATACGACTGCTTAAAAAATCCCCTGATCACATAATGTCATCAGGGGGTTGGTTATAAGCCCAACTTAGCGTGTATTTGGGCTATTTCGTTGCTCCACTGTTGCTGTAACTGTGGCTTTTGGTGGCTTAGTTTGCGTTTTTGGTCGGCAAGTAACTTTTGCTCCAATATTAATAATGCTTCTAATAGCTCGTCTTCATGAGCGGTTTCCTCATTAGGCGTTCCAATCGTCGATTTTGAAGAGATATCTCCCTCAACAGTCACCGTTAATAACTGCTGTGATTGCTGCTCGATTTTATGATAGATATCATCAATATTAAGATATTCCTCCAATCGATTATCATCGATAAACCAAAAACGTTGGCAGCTATTTTCAATCAGCCACCTGTCGTGGCTAACCACCAATAACGCGCCAGAAAACAGACTAATTTGCTCACAAAGCGCTTCTTTACCTTCAAGATCAAGGTGGTTGGTAGGTTCGTCCAATAAAATCAACTCATACTGCGCTAAACTTAACCCAATAAACAACAACCTCGCTCGCTCACCACCACTCAATGTGGCGACTTTCTGTTGATGGCGTGAATAAGCAAAACCGGCACCAATCAATGCCATTTTTCGTTGTTCATCCGTTAAAGGTGCAAAATGACGTAACGCATCCAATAGGCTGTGGTTATCGTTTAACTGCTCTAATTGTTGGTCATAATAACCTGCACTAATTGCGGGATGAAACTTCAAATGATTGTTATAACGTAAATCTTGTTGATAATGCTGCCAAAGTAGGCGTAACAGCGTGGATTTTCCACAACCATTAGCGCCCATAATTGCGATACGGTCGCCACTTTTAACTTGATAAAATGCTGTTTCAAACAATTGATTTCCATGCGGTGTTGAAACAATGGCTTGATCAAGCTCTAGTACTCTATTCGCAGGAATGGCTTTACCATTTAAAGACAATTTCCATTGATAGCCTTCCGTTAATTCCGTTTGTGCATCTTTAAGACGGTCAAGATGCTTTTCCATTTGCTTGGCTTTGCGTGAAAGGGACTCATTATCATACACATGTCCCCAAATGGCTAAACGCTTGGCACTTGTGGTGATACGGTCAATTTCTTTTTGCTCAGCTTGATTGCGGCGTTCATCGGTGATGTCTTTCTCTTTCAATGCTTGGCGTGCTGCACTGCAAGGTAATCGATAAAAATGCAATGATTTGTCACGTAGAATCCATGTGCAGTTGCTCACTTTGTCCAGTAAAGACTGGTCATGAGAAACTAAAATAAAACTCCCCTTCCAAGCTTGTAGGAAATTACCTAACCAAATCAGAGTAGGTAAATCTAAATGATTGCTAGGTTCATCAAGCAAAAGTAAGTCAGGCTGTTCGATTAAAGCACGACCCAATAGCAAGCGGGTGTGTTGTCCTCCACTAATGGCATTGGCTTTTTGTTCCCATTGTTCAGGTGTAAAACCTAGCTCCGATAATAGTACCTCAGCCCGCCAGCGTTCAGTCATTTTGTCTTGTTCAGGTAATTTTTGAACCAGCGCGTCAATGAGCGTCATATTGGCAATTTCTTCTGGTAAATGTTGCTCAATATAGGCTGTAACACAATGATTGGCATAGGTGATACTACCGCTATTAGGGGATAATTGTTGGGTGATTAGCTTTAATAGCGTACTTTTACCACTCCCATTGTGGCCAATTAAGCCAATGCGGTCACCTTGTTGAAGGGTAAACGAAATATCACTTAATAATGATGTCGTTGAAGTATCGTAATTTAATGATTTTACAGTTAATAAAGTGCTCATAGCTTACTCAAATTTTAGGCATAAAGATGCCAGGGTATAGTCATTACGACAACCCAGTAAGCTGAGGAAGATTTCTTTAGTGACTTCGCTCAGGCAGGGTTATCGCAGTATAAAACTGTGAAAGCCTGAGCTCTGGCGATTACCAAAGAAGTGTGAATATTCGATAAGATCACACAACAACATAGATTAGTCTCCTTAATATTCGTTAAGTTAATCCATAAGGGAATGATAACAAACATACTCTTTTATGAGCAATGTCCAGAAATGCGCTGCTTAACTGTTATTGGTGCAAATGAGGTGAAAATGCCAGTGTTGGAATGGGATGTTCTCGACGGTAAGCTGCCTGCGATTGATTTTTATCAAAGTATAGGTGCGCACTGATTGAGTGAATTCATTACCGAATGGATAAAAAACGGTCGTTGAATTTAGTAGCTAATATTTATTAGTGTCAAAAGCCATTAATAAAGTCAGTAAATTAATTTACTGACTTTATTTCTTTATATATTGAATTAAATGTATACAATTAATGCCTTATTATCGTTTTTATTCGGTTATTTTATTTTTTGTGACATAAGGCAACTAAACTTAACCTAAACGCTGATAAAATGTTATTAAATTAGATAGATAGCCAATGTAAAAACTGTGTTTACACGTACGTAGCATAGCTGAAATATAAAAATTATTATTTTCATGTTAGGAGTATTTATTTCGTAGAGAGACAGTTATATCACTTTATTAATATTCACCAGGTTAATAATCAAAATAATTGTTGTTCCATGTTTTCTCATATAATGGAAAGGGATGGTATGAAAATAAATAAGCAAAGAATATTTTTTTACATAATTTTAATATTAATTATTGCTGCGGGTGGTTTTTATTACTGGAGTATCAGCTCGGGCGGTTTACCCACTGGATTTGCTCAAAGTAACGGCCGTATAGAAGCCACTGAAATTGATATCGCGACTAAAACCGCAGGGCGAATTGAAACGATTAATGTAAAAGAAGGTGATTTTGTTCAAGAAGGGGAAGAGCTTGCCCGAATGGATACTCGTGCACTTCAAGAACAACTTCATGAAGTTCAAGCTCAATTACGCCAAGCTATTAGTGCCGTGACCACAGCGGAATCTGCTTTAGCGCAACGTAAAAGTGAAAAAGTGGCCACTCAAGCTGTTGTTCGCCAACGAGAAGCAGAACTCGATGCGGCACAAAAACGGCTCAATCGTTCTAGGGCGCTAGTGAGGACAAATGCAGTTTCTCAGCAGCAGGTGGATGATGATACTGCCCAAATGCAGGGAGCACGTGCAGCTCTGGAAGCTGCGAAGGCGCAAGTTGCAGCCGCAACTTCAGCGATTGATTCCGCAAATGCTGGAATTGTTCAAGCCAAAAACCGAGTTGAGGCAGCAACAGCAACAGAACGCCGTATTATTGCCGACTTAGATGACAGTATTCTCAAAGCACCAAGAAACGGACGTGTTCAATATCGTGTTGCTGAACCCGGTGAAGTACTGGGAGCGGGTGGGCGTGTCTTGAATATGGTTGACTTAAGTGATGTCTATATGACTTTCTTCTTACCTACTGAAGATGCAGGTAAAGTTGCCTTAGGGAGTGATGTTCACATTATTCTTGATGCAGCGCCGAATATCGTGATCCCAGCTAAAACCACCTTTGTTGCCAGTGTTGCACAATTCACACCCAAAACGGTAGAAACGCAAAATGAGCGCTTAAAACTGATGTTCCGAGTTCGTGCTCGTATTTCGCCAGAACTCCTGGAACAACATCTTGAATATGTCAAAACAGGGTTACCCGGAAAAGCTTATGTGCGTTTAGACCCTAATGAATCTTGGCCTGCTGAACTTGAGGTGAGATTACCACAATGACCAATAAATTGATGGATGATGTGATTATCGATATACAGCATGTCAGCCAGCATTATGGTGATAATTGTGCGTTGGATGACATAGTGCTTTCGATTCCTGCAAGAAAAATGGTTGGGTTGATTGGACCGGATGGTGTTGGAAAATCAAGTTTGATTTCCCTGATTGCAGGGGCGCGAGTAATTCAACAAGGGCAAGTAACGGTACTTGATGGTGATATGCATGATATTGAACACCGTCGAGCCGTTTGTCCGCGAATTGCTTACATGCCTCAAGGATTAGGAAAAAACCTTTACCATACGTTATCAGTCTATGAAAACGTTGACTTCTTTGGTCGGTTGTTTGGCCAATCGAAAGCGGAACGTGAGTATCGGATTCAAGATTTACTCGAAAGTACGGGCCTTGCACCCTTTAAAGACCGGCCTGCGGGTAAATTATCAGGGGGAATGAAACAAAAGTTGGGGCTATGTTGTGCGCTAATTCATGACCCTGATTTATTAATTCTTGATGAACCGACAACTGGTGTTGACCCGTTATCTCGTGCTCAATTTTGGGATTTGATTGATCGAATTCGTTTACGACAAACCAATATGAGTGTGCTAGTCGCAACGGCGTATATGGAAGAAGCTGAACGCTTTGATTGGTTAGTCGCAATGGATGATGGCAAGGTGCTAGCGACAGGGCATGCATCTGAATTGAAAGCCCAAACTCAATGTGATGACCTTGAGGCTGCATTTATTCAATTATTACCCGTAGAAAAACGTAGCGGGCACAAGAAGGTCGTGATCCCTCCACGGGATACGACAAAAGATGATGTGATTGCCATTGAGGCACAAGATTTAACCATGCGTTTCGGCAACTTTGTGGCGGTCGATCACGTTAACTTTAAAATTCCAAAAGGGGAGATTTTTGGTTTCTTAGGGTCTAACGGTTGCGGTAAATCAACCACAATGAAAATGCTGACAGGGCTGTTACAAGCCAGTGAAGGGCAAGCATGGCTATTTGGTCAAGAAATTGACCCAAAAGATATTGAAACACGTAAGCGTGTTGGCTATATGTCTCAAGCATTTTCACTGTACAGTGAGTTAAGTGTTGAGCAAAACTTAGTGCTGCATGCCAAACTCTTTCATATCCCTGAAGATAAAATTCCTCAACGTGTCGACGAAATGTGCCAACGTTTTGAACTTGATGAGGTGAGAGACACTATGCCTGACGACTTACCGCTAGGCATTCGTCAACGATTATCTTTAGCCGTTGCAGTCATTCATGAACCGGAAATGCTTATTCTAGACGAACCGACTTCGGGGGTGGACCCTGTTGCTCGAGATATGTTTTGGAATTTGATGGTTGATTTATCAAGACGTGACGGCGTCACAATTTTTATTTCCACACACTTTATGAATGAAGCGGAGCGCTGTGACCGTATTTCATTGATGCATGCGGGTAAAGTATTAGATTGTGATACCCCGGCTAACCTGACTAAAAAAAGAGGTCTTGGTACTCTTGAAGAAACCTTTATTGCTTATTTGCAAGATGCGGTCGGTGATGCGGGCCAAGGGCAAGAAACGGCTCCTGAATTCCATGTTGACCCTGAATTAAAAGCACAAGCGACTGAAGCATTGAGAAAACGCTTTAGTTTGCGTCGACTATTTAGCTATTCCATCCGAGAAGGAATGGAACTCCGGCGTGACCCTGTACGTTCAACACTCGCGTTATTGGGAACTGTAATTCTAATGTTTATTATGGGTTACGGTATTAGTATGGACGTAGAAAATTTGCGATTTTCAGTACTCGATCGCGACCAAACAGGGTTAAGTCAGGGATATACGCTGAACTTAGCGGGTTCTCGTTACTTCATCGAGCAGCCGCCAATCAAAGATTATGATGATTTAGAGGAAAGAATGCGCAGTGGTGCTGTTACTGTTGCGATTGAAATTCCACCTAACTTTGCGCGGGATGTTGCAAGGGGCAATAATGTCAAAATTGGCGTTTGGATTGATGGTGCGATGCCAAACCGTGCTGAAACTGTTCGTGGCTACGTACAAGCGATGCACTTAGCATGGTTAAGCACCATGGCGGCTCGCCAGCCAATCGGTGTTGCGGGGATGCCTGCTATCGACATTGAAACTCGCTATCGCTATAACCCTGATGTTCGTAGTTTGCCAGCGATTGTTCCGGCGGTTATTCCATTATTATTAATGATGATCCCCGCGATGCTGAGCGCATTAAGCGTTGTACGGGAAAAGGAGCTCGGTTCGATTATCAACCTTTATGTCACGCCGATCACCAAATTAGAGTTTTTGCTAGGTAAGCAACTTCCTTATATTTTATTAGGGATGTTTAACTTTGTATTACTTTGTATATTGTCGGTGTATATATTTGGCGTTGAATTTAAAGGAAGTTTTCTTACGTTAACGTTAGCCGCATTTTTGTATATCAGCATTGCAACAGGGATGGGGCTTGCTAATTTCATGCTTTATGAAAAGCCAGATTGCAGCGATTTTTGGTACTTCTATCATAACGTTGATACCTGCAACGCAATTCTCAGGAATGATTGACCCTGTTTCATCACTTGAAGGAATGGGCCGCTGGGTTGGGATGGTTTATCCGACTTCACACTTTTTGACCATTACACGAGGGACTTTTTCTAAGGGGTTAAATTTATTCGATTTACAGTCATCATTTATCCCATTACTGATCACCGTACCACTGGTTATTGGGTTAAGTGTTTTATTCCTGAAAAAACAGGAGGCATAGCGATGATGCGTAAAATCCAAAATATTTTTAATCTCGGGGTCAAAGAGTTACGCAGTTTAGGCCGCGATAAAGCGATGCTGGCGTTAATTGTTTTTGCATTTACGGTTTCGATTTATTCGTCAGCAACAGTGACGCCGGGTTCTTTACACAATGCGCCTATCGCTATTGCCGACCAAGATAGATCACAGTTATCTAACCGGATAATTAATAGTTTTTATGCACCGTATTTTTTAGCTCCGGTCGATATCACTCCTGATCAAATTGATGGTTTGTTAAACCGAGGTTCTTATACTTTTGCGTTAGATATTCCACCTAATTTTCAACGAGATGTACTTGCAGGGCGACAGCCAGAAATTCAGGTGAATATTGATGCAACACGGATGAGCCAAGCATTCTTAGGAAATAGTTATATTCAAAACATTACCTTAGGGGAAGTTAATGAATTTTTAGCTAAGTATCGTAGCAATGCGAGCTTACCGGTGGATTTGGAAGTGAGAATGCGGTTTAACCCGAATCTAACTCAATCATGGTTTGGTTCGGTAATGGCAATTATCAATAATATTACAATGTTATCTATTGTCTTGACGGGGGCGGCACTCATTCGGGAACGTGAGCACGGTACGGTGGAGCATTTAATGGTGATGCCACTCACTCCATTTGAAATCATGATGTCAAAAATATGGTCAATGGGGCTGGTGGTACTGATAGCATCAGGAGTTTCCTTACTGTTAGTGGTTAAAACATTGCTGCAAGTTCCGATTGAAGGTTCAATATTGTTATTTATGGGAGGCGTTGCATTGAGTTTGTTTGCGACAACCTCAATTGGTATTTTTATGGGAACGATTGCACGGTCAATGCCCCAATTTGGGTTATTGATGATTTTAGTGCTACTACCTTTAAATATGCTTTCTGGTGGAATGACAGCCCGCGAAAGTATGCCGCAGTTGGTACAGGATATTATGCAAACGATGCCGACAACTCACTTTGTTAGTCTTGCGCAGGCTATTTTATATCGTGGGGCGGGCTTTCAAATTGTTTGGCCTCAGTTTGCGGTGCTCGTCTTGATTGGCGGTGTATTCTTTTCTCTTGCGCTTATCCGTTTTCGTAAAACAATTGCTACCATGGCATAACTTATCAAAAGACACTTCACAAAATAAAACGCTTGCTGAATATTTCAGTAAGCGTTCTAATGTCTAGCCTATTAATTATATGAATATGATTAGGTTTCACCTATCAAATCGATAGTGGGTAATGATTGGATTAAGTCACTGCAAAACAGTAACTTAATAGGCAACCAAACAGGAGAACATCATATGTCATTAATTAATACTCAAATCAAACCATTTACTAACCAAGCATTTAAAGATGGCCAATTCATCGAAGTTTCTGAAAAAGATGTTGCTGGTAAATGGAGCGTTTTCTTCTTCTATCCAGCTGACTTTACGTTTGTTTGCCCAACTGAATTAGGTGACATTGCTGATCACTATGAAGAATTCCAAAAATTAGGTGTTGAAATTTTCTCTGTTTCTACGGACACGCATTTTACTCATAAAGCATGGCACGCAAGCTCAGACACCATCGGTAAAATTAAATATGCAATGATCGGTGACCCAACTGGCGCATTAACACGTAACTTTGAAAATATGCGTGAGAATGAAGGCTTAGCAGACCGTGGTACTTTCGTTGTTGACCCACAAGGTATTATCCAAGCAATCGAAATCACTGCTGAAGGTATCGGCCGTGACGCTTCAGATTTACTGCGTAAAGTAAAAGCTGCGCAATACGTTGCTAGCCACCCAGGTGAAGTCTGCCCAGCTAAATGGAAAGAGGGTGATGCAACACTGTCTCCATCTTTAGATTTAGTCGGCAAAATCTAATCAATTAAAATAAATTAATACTGAATAATTCAAGTTGCAGGTGTTTAGGCCTGTAACTTGGATCATGACGGGTATATGTACCCGATTTTATGATAAAAATTAAAGGGGATTACATGCTCGACAATAATTTACAAGCACAATTAAAAGCTTATTTAGAACGTTTGACTAAACCCGTTGAATTAGTTGCCAATATAGATGACAGCCAAAAATCAAATGAAATCAAACAACTATTAGAACAAATTGCTTCTCTATCAGATAAAGTAAGTGTCCGTGAAGAGCGTAATAGTGCATTAAGAACACCTTCATTTTTAATTACTAACCCAGGTGTGGATAGTGGTTTGCGTTTTGCAGGCTCGCCTCTGGGACATGAATTTACTTCTCTTGTGCTGGCATTATTACAAGTTGGTGGTCACCCATCGAAAGAAGCGCAAGAGCTATTGGAACAAGTTAAAAGCCTAGAAGGCGAGTTCCATTTCGAGACTTATTATTCGCTATCATGCCATAACTGCCCAGATGTCGTTCAGGCGCTGAACCTAATGGCAGTATTGAACCCAAATGTGAGCCATACGGCGATTGACGGTGCGTTATTTCAAAATGAAATTGACGAACGCAATGTAATGGGGGTTCCCGCCGTTTTCCTCAATGGAAAAGAGTTTGGCCAAGGCCGTATGACATTAAGTGAAATTGTTAGCAAAGTTGATACCAATGCAGATGCCACGTGCCGCGAAATCACTGACAGAACGCGACCCTTTTGAAGTCTTAGTAATTGGCAGTGGTCCTGCTGGTGCTTCAGCAGCAATTTATACAGCACGTAAAGGTATTCGCACCGGAGTTATTGGTGAGCGCTTTGGTGGCCAAGTGATGGATACGGTAGATATTGAAGAACTATATTTCAGTAATCAAAACGGAAGGTGCGATTTTTGCGGGTGCGTTGAAAAATCATGTAGATAATTACGATGTGGATATCATCGACGGCCAATCAGTCACAAAATTGGTTCCGCAACAGAAGAAGGTGGTTTACACCAAATTGAAACGGCATCTGGCGGTATTTTAAAATCGCGCAGTATTATCATTTCAACGGGAGCTCGTTGGCGAAATATGGGCGTTCCGGGAGAGCAGGAATATCGCACAAAAGGGGTAACTTTCTGCCCACATTGTGATGGCCCATTATTTAAAGGTAAACGTGTTGCTGTCATTGGTGGTGGTAACTCAGGTATTGAAAGCCGCTATTGACCTTGCAGGTGTAGTTGACCACGTCACAGTGTTAGAATTTGCGCCAGAATTGAAAGCCGATTCCGTGCTACAACAAAAAGCGCGTAGCTTGAAAAATGTCGATATTATTTTAAATGCCCAGACCTTAGAAGTTAAAGGTGATGCAGCAAAATGACAGGTCTTGAATATAAAGACCGTACTGACGATAGCGTACATTTATTAGAAGTAGCTGGTGCATTCGTACAAATTGGTTTATTACCAAATACCAATTGGTTAGGTGATACAATTGCAAGAAACCGTATGGGTGAAATCGAAGTTGATGCCCGCAATGAAACCAGTGTAAAAGGTATTTTTGCTGCCGGTGATTGTACAACCGTACCATATAAGCAAATTATTATTTCAGCCGGAGAAGGTGCAAAAGCCGCACTTAGCGCATTTGATTACCTGATCCGCACAAGTACCAGAACCGCTGAATAGGTGTAATTTACTTTATATTCAGTGAGTTGTAGTCAAAAGGCACTCGGGGGCGAGTGCCTTTTTTTTGTGCATAATCTGTACAAAAAAGATTTGAAAGTGTTAGCGAAAATAATATCTATAAGCTGCTATTTAAAAGCAGTATTATAATTGTATAGAGTAAGGAAATTAATACTAATACACTGTTTTAAAAGTGGTTATTAAATTTTTAGTTTCGTGTGGCCGCTTTACTAGGCTACAACATTAAAAATGTAACTCATTGTCTTTTCTTATAAGAATACAAACTGTCCTTTTATTTTTTAACCTGTTGTAATTATTAAGAAATTAAAAAGTAATTATTTATAATCAGTTGGTTAGAGTCCATTATGACAAAATATAACTGTTTTCTAATGGGAGAGAAAAGCAAAGTGATAATTATATTTATGTGATGAGCGTCCACTTAGTAAAAGTGATAATAGCCGTTATCATATAATATATAAATTAAATTTTGAATTAACCATGATGATTGATTATATAAAAAGCAAAAAGTTCACTATTCCAACATTCATGTTTTTTGTAATGGCTTATGGCGTGTTTGTACTCGGTATTTATGCAAAAAATCATAAAATTCCGTTCTATGATTTAATTTCAACTCAAGTATTGGTGGCGATTGGTGGTACCTCTTTGTTTTTGATTATTGCATCAATTTTATACCTTGCAATTTATTTTGTAATGGCAGGTCATTCATTTGACTTTGTCTTTGATACCATTTCATATAAAAAAAAGACAAACAAAGTATTATATTTTTTATTTTCTTTACTTTTCTCCTTGTCATTTTTTCCAATTTTCTTTAGATGTTAGTAATGTTTATGTTCCAGCTGCTACTATGATAATAGCATTATCTTTTTTATGTATAAATGCTTTTTTTAGAAAAAACGGTAAGGAATATAAATTATTCATTATTTCATTTGCTCTTCTTTTAGTTAATTATGTTTTTTTTGTTATTTCAGGATTTATCTTTTTATTTATTAATAAATACTATGACTCGCCAGCATATAATATTTTTCTAACAATCATTTTCTTCTTTAGTCTAATAATTCCAGGTGTATCAAGAGATAATGGAAGCTCAAGGTTCAAGCCAACACATGAACTAGAAAGAGAAAAAACTGAAAAAAATATAAATAAAGTTAAATTTTCTGCCATCATTACTATGGTGGTGCTTTTTCTATCACCCGTTTTAACTAAAGTAAGCGATACAGTAATTAACTTTATAGGTATTGGCTATGAAGAACGATGTTACTATTCAGCCGATTTGCATCAATATAAAATTCCTAATACTTCAATACAACAATATGATGGAGTATCCAAAATTTTTGTGCTATCTGACGTATCCAATAAAGTTTATATAAGTAAATTTGAAAGTTCTCTTTTTTATTATTCTTTCAATTATGAAAGTTTGAATAGAATAGCTTGTTTTAAATCACCTGATATTGAAACCATGACATTTATGCCAGTTGTGGGTTATGTGCTATTACGAGTGTTCAAATAGTAAGGTAGTCCCTACAGATAATTCCTTTGATTTTGAATTAAGATCTCTAACCAATGGGTGATTAACCGAGTGACACACACCATTGATGGGAACGGGTTTTATAACCCATTTGGAACTTGAAATAAAACTCAAAGACATTAAGATGGCGGATGACGAGCAAAGCAACGGATAATTGATTATAATAACGTCAGGCATACCCACAATCCAAGGTTATAAAATAGCGTTCAATTGTCCAAAGTGTGGCGCTGTGACTTATACCAAAACCAGTAAATCCATGGCCGTAATTAGCGTCTTTGACTACCTCATCCGCACAAGTATCAGAACCGCTGAATAGGTTTAATTTACTTTATATTCATTGAGTTGTAGTTAAAAGGCACTCGGGGCGAGTGCTTTTTTTATTTACTGAACATGCAATATGATTAACTTTAATCTATCTATTATTTTTTGTGGAAAATCTTTATAAAATTATTGTAACTTAGATGAAATGTATTCAATAACTCACTACGATGATTAACAACTCACAAATGTTGTGACACTACTTGCATTTAACTTTATTTCTAATTGATTTTGCATATTAGTAAATACTTCTGGGGCTTCCTCCCATCGATTACCCAATTCAATGTTGGTAATATACGGATAGAACTTAGGAGTGATAAAGTTTTCTAACTGTAATTTAATGTCTTTTTCTTGATTACTGTCATTAATAATAACGATGGTCATTTTTTTATCATCAAACGAACGATACGCGGATAAGTATATATCATCACCAATTTTTGTTTTTGAAGTAGATATATTTATATCACCAGGCATTATATATCTTGAATAATTACCCATTACGTCATATATTTTTGATGGTTTATATGCGTTCCCATCTGAATTAATTAATGATTCATTACTATTACCAACTACACCGAGCCAATATATAAAAGCATTAACTTTTTGAACAGACAGAAAGTTATGAATGCTTATTGCCAATTTCATTCCTGTTTTCATTGATGGGTCAAATGAATTAGTGTCAGATGCTTCTGTTATCCAGCGAGATTTTTTTGATTGGGTTAATAACCATTTTATTTGTGATTGATTATAACTTACTGTTCCTTTTATTATATTTGGTAATGAATACCCATGACTTGCAAGTATATCAATATAGCTGTCATCTCCTAAAATAGCTAATGTTGAAGAAAGGTACAGATCTGCAACCTTCCAATTTGCGGTTTCACCTAAAATTAATTTAGTATCCAAATTTCGAACATTAAACTCATGTCTTAATGTTTTATAAAATCTAGCAGCATCAGTTGGAAACCATACTGCACCATCCCAATCGGGTGTCGCAAATTCAGGCTCATTCATTGGAGAGATTGCATATATAGGAATACCAACTTCTGAAAATGCGACAATAAATTCGGCGAGAAATTGAGCATATTTTTCATCATAATCAGAGTCGAGTCTATTAACCCACTTACCAGTTGCTTGCCCTTTAATTGTTTTCATATATAAAGGAGGGCTCCAGGTACTAGCAATAATTTTATTGATATTATATCGTTGATATGTTTTTTTTAAGATCCAGAGTTGACTTAACTTTTTCATATCATTTGAACCAGATTGAGGATAATCAGGATCATTGGGTTTAATATCAATGTCTAGATTTGTTTTAAAATCATAGACATTATCCTGCGTGGAGTAACTATTAAAAACTTCACCTCTTATTATTGATAATCTAAGTCCATCATTGCCAAATAAGGCATCAAGTATTTCATCACGGTGATGATCCGTAAATAAAGGTTCAGCTCGTCCCGCAAAAGAACCAAAACCTTCTATTATTTGATTTTTTTTACTCCAATCTATTGATGCATCATAACTAAATTTATTCATTTTAACCTCATGTTTATAGCTATTTTAATCTGAGGTTTACAGTAACATTTTATTTGATTGTGATAATTTATATTAAATATTATGGTCTGATAAATTCAATTCAATTCAATTAGATTGGATAATAGGGATGGGATTATTTAATTTAATCTTAAAAGTTAATTTATTATTTTAATTCAGTTAATTACTATTTAGTTAGGTGCTACAACTACCCTCTATATTATCAAATTTTACGCATAAATTTGCTCTACAAGCCGATTTACCCTATGAATTTTAACGTGAAAAAAATTTCTTTGTCTTTGGTAGCGTAATCAAATCAAGTTAAATGGATGATCATGAATATCCTTCATGTTCGAAATGAAATTAAGTCGCTTTAACTCATTACCAAGCTCTGGCATAAATTAGGTTATTCAAAATCATTAACCAATTGACAACATAATTATTGATATATGGAAACGTGGTTTTAAAAACTGACATTCGTTTCTATCTTGGCGCTTAGGATGCAACAAATACGATGAATAAGAATTTCACATTTAAGATTAAAAGCAGTGTTTTCAATGAGGATTATAACCCTTCTGAAAATACGCGTATCACGACCAATTTCGCGAATTTAGCGAGAGGGGAAAACCGCCAAGAGAATTTACGTAATACACTCACAATGATTAATAACCGTTTTAATTCATTGGCCTATTGGGATAACGTCAAAAGTGACCGATACTCAGTCGAATTAGAAATCATTTCAGTTGAAATGAGCGTTGAAGGCAATACGAATACTTTTCCTGTGATTGAAATATTAAAAACCAATGTTATCGATAAAAAGACCAATGAACGTCTTGAAGGGATTGTTGGCAATAATTTTTCTTCTTATGTACGTGATTATGATTTCAGTGTCTTGTTGCTAGAGCATAACAAAAACCGGACTGAATTTAGTGTCCCAGAGCATTTTGGTCATTTGCACGGCAATATTTTTAAATATTTTATTCACTCAAATGAGTACAAGCAGAATTTTAAGAAATCACCTGTGATATGTTTAAGTGTTTCAAATAAAGACACTTATTATCAAACAGGAAACCAACATCCGATTTTAGGCATAGAATATCAGCAATCAGGCTCTTCATTAACTGACCAGTATTTTAAAAGAATGGGCTTACAGGTTCGTTATTTCATGCCGAAAAATAGTGTTGCCCCTTTGGCTTTTTATTTTTCGGGTGATTTGCTAAATGATTATACGAATCTAGAGCTAATCAGTACCATCAGTACGATGGAAACATTCCAAAAAATTTATAGACCTGAAATATATAATGCTAATTCTGTTGCAGGGCAGTGTTACCAACCAAGTTTGAATAATCAAGATTACTCATTAACAAAAATTGTTTATGACCGAGAAGAGCGTAGCCGATTGGCAATTGAGCAGGGGAAGTTTACGGAAGAGCACTTTATTAAGCCTTACAAGCAAGTTCTTGAGCAATGGTCTGCCAACTACGCTCTTTAATTAACAAAAAATAAAAAGGTCATTTACCATGAAAAAATTATTACCAACGTCGACAGCGGGAAGTTTGCCTAAACCGTCTTGGTTGGCACAACCAGAAACATTATGGTCCCCTTGGAAATTGCAAGGTGAAGAATTAATTGAAGGAAAACAAGATGCTTTACGGTTGTCTTTAGACGACCAATTGCGAGCGGGTATCGACATTGTGAGTGATGGTGAGCAAACGCGCCAACATTTTGTCACCACCTTTATTGAACACTTGAGTGGTGTTGATTTTGAAAAACGTGAAGTCGTTAAAATTCGTGACCGCTATGATGCTAGTGTACCAACCGTTGTTGGTGCCGTTGAACGACAAAAGCCGGTATTTGTAGAAGATGCGAAATTTTTGCGCAAGTTAACGAAACAACCGATTAAATGGGCTTTACCGGGTCCAATGACAATGATTGATACACTTTATGATAACCACTATAAAAGCCGTGAAAAACTGGCGTGGGAATTTGCGAAGATCCTCAATCAAGAAGCGAGGGAATTGGAAGCCGCAGGTGTTGATATTATCCAGTTTGACGAACCTGCTTTTAACGTGTTCTTTGATGAGGTGAATGACTGGGGAGTCGCGGCGTTAGAGCGTGCTATCGAAGGGCTCAAGTGTGAAACTGCGGTGCATATTTGTTATGGATATGGCATCAAAGCCAATACTGATTGGAAAAAAACGTTGGGCTCTGAATGGCGACAATATGAAGAAGCATTCCCTAAATTGCAAACGTCAAGTATTGATATTATTTCACTGGAATGCCATAACTCGTATGTACCGATGGATTTGATTGAACTGATTCGTGGTAAAAAAGTAATGGTTGGGGCCATTGATGTGGCAAGTAATATCATCGAAACGCCAGAAGAAGTGGCAAATACATTACGTAAAGCTTTGCAATTTGTTGATGCAGATAAACTTTATCCATCAACAAATTGTGGAATGGCTCCGTTATCTCGTCGGGTCGCAACGGGTAAACTTAATGCATTAAGTGCCGGGGCAGAAATCATTCGCAAAGAACTTTTAAACAAATAAGAGATGTTAGCCAGAAAACCCAGAGTATGCTTGTGATACCAATATCATTGGCTTTCTGGGTTTTTTCATGCGTAATGAACCCATTTGTTCTAATTTAAGGTATTATTGAGCGCATTATCATAAATATTTCTGTAATAGGACATGGCAATGGCGTTGATCCCTAAAAACTATGCGCGGTTAGAAAGCGGTTACCGTGAAAAAGCATTAAAACTGTACCCTTGGGTATGTGGGCGTTGCTCGCGAGAGTTTGTGTATTCCAATCTACGTGAGTTGACCGTTCATCATATCGACCATGACCATACCAATAACCCAGAAGATGGTAGTAATTGGGAGCTACTATGCTTATTTTGTCATGATCACGAACACTCAAAATATACTGAAGCAGACCAATACGGTACAAACGTTGTTGCCGGTGAGGATGCTCAAAAAGATATTCCAGCGGCAACCTATAACCCTTTCGCTGATTTACAATCGATGCTAAATAAGAAAAAATAAGTTTGGTTGATAGTATTAAAAAGCATTCATTGGAGTGCTTTTTGTGCGAACTTAAATTGGTATTGATTATTAATGTATATCCTCATGACTACTGTAGATGAGTGATAATTCAGGATGATGCCATAAACTCGCTGGGGTAACTGTTTTACGGTCCCAGGGTATTTGACCAATAAACCACAGCTTCCAAAAATTTAATTGTGCATTCGGATTCTTATTTAATAATTCTTCGAAAGTTTCTAATTTGCCGATTTGAATAGACAAGGCGGATTGATAAATATCGAACACAAATTTTGAACAAAACTGCCTTGAAGAATCATAGTTAAATCCGGTGTGATAAAACTTATTCAAACGAGCAGGGACTTCAGCAACTAATGCAGATTTTTGTTCATTTGTTAATGTATGTGCGAGGCGGCGTACGCTATAACGCTTATCGGATGAACGTGCAATGAAGCGGGATAATGACGTTGTTGTGGATAACGGAACGCGACTTTCTGCAATCAAATAATCTTCACCATCATGGCCGATAATCATACCAACATGGTTACTCCAGCATAGAGATGCGGAGGCTATTTGGCGAAACAATTCTGTTCCAATACTGGTAAAGACAACATCGCCAACTTCGTACTCATGGGGATAATTTATTTTTATCATGGAAGTACCTTAATTATAAACAATGTTATTAAGGTACAGTTATAAACATTAAAAAAATTCTGACCATCGGATAAAAGCTGAAAATCATTGTTGTTTAGCTTGGGTATATTTTATCTAAGTGTTCACTGAGTAATTTTACGTTATTAACAATGTCATTTTCACTATGAGCTGCGTAGCCAAATAGGATTGCATTATGGTCAGTATTTTGGATGCAATAACGTGACAGTGGCTGAGCACCAAAACCGAGTTGGCGACATTGCTCTAAAATCAAATGGATATCATAGCCATCTTTAATCCAACAAACCGTATGGATGCCTGAATCTGTCATTTGCACATCAAATAGGTGTGGAAGATAACGGTTTATGGCATTAAAAAAAACATTTTGCCTGTCGTAGCATATTTTACGTATTTTTCTGACATGGCGTGCGTAATGGCCTTCTTGTATAAATTGGGTTAAGGCTGCTTGTTCCAAATAACCACAATGGCTGTCACTATAATATTTCATCATCGTGAATGCCTCGCTCAGAATTTCTGGCACAATTAAAAAACCTAAGCGAAAACCGGGATACATCATTTTAGAAAATGTACCTGCATAAATAACACGTTGATGGGCATCTAGCCCTTGTAAAGCCTGAATTGGCTTTGATAGAAAACGAAATTCACTGTTGTAGTCATCTTCAAATATCCATGCATTATTTTGTTGTGCCCAATCTAACAGTGCTAAACGCCGTGGTAAGCTGAGCGTTGTGCCTAATGGGAATTGATGGGAAGGCGTGGTATAAATTAACTTTGCTGTTCCGTGCTGTTTTGCACCATAAGTAATATCCATCCCTTCACTGTCTGAAGGAATAGCCGCAATATCGGCTCCCACAGCGGTTAAAATCGCTCTTGCACTGTCATAACCGGGGTCATCAAGCCATACTTTATCGCCTTGTTGTAATAAGACCTTTGCTACTAAATTAATCGCCTGTTGCGTGCCATTAACGATAATAATTTGTTGTTGCTTGCAATGCACTCCACGAGTAGAGCGGACATAATCGACTAACAATTTTTTTAGCGGTGCATAGCCATCAGGGTGATTAAAATGAGGGATTGCCTGTTTAGATTTGCGCCAAACCCGGCCTAATAATCGACCCCATAATTCATGAGGAAATTGGTCAACACACCCGATACCGATATTAAACATTTGATGCTTATTGGTGTTTGGGCGTGATTTTTCCCATAAATTCGCTAATGCGGACACTCTAGGATTAAGATTTAATGCATGATATTCAGTTTGTTCTTGTTGCTGGGAACGATTTGTGGAACGAACTAATTCATCAGGAATATGTGGGGAAACATAAGTACCAGAGCCTTTTTGAGAGTAAAGATATCCTTCATCAATTAGTCGCTCAAAGCCTGCTATGACTGAATTTCGAGAGATAGACATCATCTCAGCCAGTGCTCTTGATGAGGGTAGCTTAATACCGACAGCAATGCGCCCATCTAAAATCGCATTACGTATTGTGTGGTATACATTTTCTTTAATGTAGCCTTCTTCAAGTAAAAGTAATGGAAACTGTGCATGTTGTTGCCGGCGCATTAAGTGGATCCTAATTAAATAACAAAAGTGTCTCTTATACAGAGCCAGAATGCTATGTACTATAACCCCATTATATAATATGTCTACAAATGGAAGGGTTAATATGAGTAAAACAACATTGCCAGTTACGGTGGAATTCGTTGCACCAGAACATTACCCAGAATGGTTAATATACTGGTTGGAATACCAAAAGTTCTATCAAGTCGATTTAAGCGAAGAAATTACCTTAAAAGCGTGGGCGCGTTTTTTTGATGTAAATGAGCCAATGCATTGTGCTGTTGCGTTAGAAAACGGTAAAGTTGTTGGCTTTGTGAATTATTTATTCCACCGTTCGACATGGGCTGAAAATGATTTTTGTTATTTAGAAGATTTATATGTCACACCAGAAATGCGTGGGCGTCATGTTGGAAAACAATTAATTGAGTTTGTTCACTCGCAAGCACAAGAAAAACAATGTGGTCGTTTATATTGGCATACACAAGAAACTAATTTACGAGGCCAAAAATTATATAACTGGGTGGCAGAAAAACCAGGGGTAATCGAATATAGAATGCCGTTGTAATAATACGCAGTAGCATATCCTATATTTCAGTGCGTTATTCGCTGACCCGTTGTTTTGGAACAACGGGTTTTTCATCCAGTTCAGAGGATAAGCAAGATTAAAGAGAGGAGTTAACCAATTGACTTCTGACTTCCATTAAAGCAAAACCAAGGAGATTTAACCCTTTCCATGTCAGTGGGTTCTCGATATTCTCGCTGCCTTCAGCAAGGCCAATTCCCCAAATTTTATCAACAGGGCTAGCTTCAACCAGTACGCGTTCATTTGTGGCCATTAAAAATTGTTTCAATACTTCATTTTGCGAAAATTTAGCCATATTAGCGGCGACGACAATAGCAAAACGATTTTCATCCCATATATCTTGTTTAACCCCTCGAACTTCGCGACCAAATGCTTTAGCCGCTCCAGGGTTAGGGGCATGAATAATTTTATCAAGTGTTTCGAAATCACCAAATAAACGTGCTTTTTCGGCCATCATAAAATGTTCCGCACTGGCAAAGCGGTGGTTATACATCATAAATGGAGAAGGGTACCATTGGCTAAAACAGCTTTTAGTTATTTGGTTTTGCTTTGTTTGATGACCCCAGAAAAAAATATATTTGAATTTTTTTCCTGAACGATATTGCTTACAAAGGCTTTTAATATCCATAAGCGAATCTTTATTAAGTAATAATATTCTTAGCTTATCGATAATAATAAAAGGTGGCTATCGGAAAAGCCTGCTTAATAAGATAAGCAGGCGAGTCAGTTAAAGTACTTTACTTAAAAACTCAGCCGTACGCGGGTTTTTAGGTGCGGTAAAGAGCTGTTCTGGTGTGCCTTCTTCTTGAATTATACCTTGGTCAATAAATAGCACTCGGTCAGCAACTTCACGAGCAAACCCCATTTCATGGGTGACGATAACCATTGTCATACCTTCATTAGCGAGTGTTTTCATCACAGAAAGAACCTCTCCAACTAATTCAGGGTCAAGTGCAGACGTCGGCTCATCAAATAATAGTATTGATGGCTGCATTGCTAGAGCCCGGGCAATAGCAACTCGTTGTTGTTGTCCACCTGATAAGCTCGCCGGCCATGCATCAATTTTATCGAGTAGTCCTACTTTGGTAAGTAGCTGTTCTGCCTGCTTAAGTGCTTGCTCTTTTTTTATTCCTTTGACAAGAGTGGGTGCCATCATCAGGTTTTCCAGCACGGTCATGTGAGGAAATAAATTAAAGCGTTGAAATACCATGCCCACATTTTCACGCATTTTATTTAAATCGGTTTTAGGATCATGAACATCAAAACCATTCACTTTGATTTCGCCGCCATCAGGGCGTTCCAGCGCATTTAAACAACGCAAGAATGTACTTTTTCCAGAACCAGAAGGGCCAATCACACAGATGACTTCTTGTGGTTTAACCTCACAAGAGATACCTCTTAGCACATGAGCATCACCAAATTTTTTTTGTAAATCATTAACGTAAATCACTTCTGCCCAACCTTCTTTCCATATATTGTACCAACTGAGCAAGTATAAATGTCAGCATCCAATAAATAACAGAGATTGTTAAATAGGGTTCCCAATAGGTCGCATAAGCACCGGAGACGGTTCTTGCAGCATAAGCCAAGTCTGCTAAACCAATTGCCGAAGCCAGTGAGGAATCTTTAACAATAGCGATAGCATTATTCCCAAGTGGGGGAAGAATGCGACGAAACGCCTGAGGAAGAATCACTTTCCGCATGGTTTTTGCCCAACTCATACCCAGGGCACGAGAGGCTTCCATTTGCCCTTTATCAATTGATTGAATACCCGCACGAAAAATTTCAGAGACATAAGCGCCTGAATTCAAAGTGATTGCAATAACACAGGATAAAAAAGCACCATAATCAGAACGAAGCATTTTAGCGGTATCCATAGACATTATCCCTGATGTGACTAATAAACCATCACGTGGGTTAATAAACAGTGGAACCAATGCAAAGTGAACAACCATTATTTGAACAAACAGTGGGGTGCCACGAAATGCGCTGACGTAGAAACGAACGGGCCATTGTACAAAATAATGTAAAATAGGCTTCCAAATTCCTTGTTCAGCTTTGGCTGTTCTCCCTAAACCGAGCGTTAATCCCCATAGTGAGCCTAAAATAACGCAGATGATGGTTGCTTTAATCGTCATCATCGCGCCTTCAGCAAATAATGGAGCGTATTCTTCAATTATTTCCCAACGAAACGCAGACATCTTAATTTTCACCCTGATTTATAACGTGAAAAAGCCATCCAAGGATGGCTTAAACAAAATAGAATTTATTGTTTTGGTAATTGAGGAACGTTTTCATCAAACCATTTTTGGTAGATTTTGTTGTAAGTACCGTCTTCGATAATTTTATTCAAGCCACTATTGATTTTTTGTTGTAATTCGCTATTTCCTTTTGCAACGGCAATACCAAAATACTGTTTTTCGAAATGATTATCATAAATTAACTTAAATTTTTTCTCAGGGTGCGTTTTAATATAATATTTAATTACCCCAACATCACCAACAGCAGCATCAATACCATCTTCAAATAATTCTTGAAGTAATAAAGGGGTATTGTCGAAGCGTTTAATTGCTGTGCTGTTTTTACCGATCACCTCAGAAACGATGATATCACCAGTACTGGAATTGACGACACCCACGTTGAGATCTTTTAAGCTATTGAGGTCTTTCACATCAGAAGTTTCACTGATGACAATCGCTTGTTCTGCGGGAAAATAAGGGTTAGAGAAATCAACCATATTTTTGCGCTTATCTGTAATCGTAATCCCAGAGATTAAAATATCCCTATCACCCGAAGATAAGGTTGCAAAAATGCCTTCCCAAGGGGTATTTACCAATTTCACATCAAAGCCTTCCGCTGCCGCGACAGCTTTAATAATATCAATATCAAAACCTTCAAGCTGTTTTTGGTTGTTTTCATATTCAAATGGGCGATAAGTCCCACCCGCACCGACGGTATAGCTTTCTTTTGCGTAAACATTCCCTGCGAAGGCTGCCAATAACATGCAACCCGCAAAAACTAATTTCTTAAACATACAAACCTCTTTAATTATGCATTTATAATGAATAAAAATACATAAAATTACAGCGCTAAGCAAATGATATTTATACCTTGAAGGGAGATTAATGAAACGATTAATGGAGATTTTGATGTTTCAAGTGTAAGGAAATTTGATTTTTATGGAATAAATGGCAAATGACCACTGAACTTCTGATTTCTCCTAAGAACAGGTTAATAAAAAGATAAAATATTACCACAGAGCTTTTTTTACCTATCAGCGACAAAAAGTTAACGCTAGACTAATGGGTATTCTTACCTAATATTCTGATAAAAATAAATAAAGCGACCATGGATAAGATTTTATTGGTTTTGTGGCCACTATTTGCTCTCATTGCAATGGGGTTTGTACTCCGTCGTTCAACGATCTTCTCGACTGATTTTTGGCCTAGTGCTGAAAAATTAAATTATTTTATTTTGTTTCCTGCCTTACTAATTAATAGCTTAGCTAGTGCGCCACTGGATAATCCCAAATTACCTTATCTCGGTAGTGCGATACTCTGTGTCTTAACGATTAGCTCACTGCTTGTTTTGCTAAGTAAATATTTATTCAAAATAACCATTCCAAGGTTTGGTGCGCATATCCAAGGAATTACGCGGTTTAATACTTACTTAGGCTTAGCCATTATCGCTGATTTGTTTGGTAAAGAGGGGATCGCTGTTGCTGCCGTGATTATGGCAATTTTAGTGCCAAGTTGTAATGTGATTGCCGTACTTTCATTATCTTCCGGACAAAGAGTTTCAGTAAAACAAATTCTATTACCGATTATTAAAAACCCTTTGATTATTTCTTGTGTTATTGGGGTGTTATTAAATTTATTACCTATAGGTTTACCCTTTGGTTCTGACCAATTTTTAAAATTACTCGCAGCAGCCAGTTTACCACTAGGTTTAATATGTATTGGGGCGGCATTACAAACCTCAACGTTGAGAAATGAATTTAAACCGATAATGGTATCAACACTATTACGTTTACTGTGTATGCCAGTATTAGCAGCAATAATTGCGCGTTTATTTTCACTCCCTAGTCTTGAAACTATTCTTTTAGTGATATTTTTTGCGATCCCTACCGCGCCGACGGCTTATATTTTAACGCGCCAACTACATGGAGACAGCCAATTAATGGCTGGGATAATTACATTGCAAACTGTTGCTGCTGTATTCACGTTACCCCTTGTTTTATCTTATGTGATGCATTAACCGTAATATATTTTGCAACTGTTACATTGATACACTATGTTATCGGAAGCCACTTTATCTGATGAGGAGTCGTGTGTGTCTTTGGAAAAATGCCAGAAATATGAAAACTTATCTATCGAAGATGTATTGGATAAACTTTCGTTGTTATATACAAATGCGATTGATTCATTAAGGGATGCTATCGCTATTTATGTAAAAGAAGGCCGCATACCCGATATTACGGAAAGGGAAAATGGTTTATTTGCATACCCTGAGCTGTGTGTGACATGGGAAGGTAAAGTTGACCACTGCGAAAAAACACGTGCATATGCCCGTTTTGTTAAACGTGGTAACTATACGATTACCGTGACTCAACCTGAGTTATTTCGTAGTTATTTAGTCGAGCAGTTATCTATTCTACAGCAGGACTATGATGTTTCTTTTGCAGTTCGTCCATCGAAGATTGAGATCCCGTATCCCTTTGTGATTGATGGTTCTGATCTAGTATTAGATAGAAGTATGAGCAGTAATTTAGCTGCACATTTTCCGATTACTGATTTATCCCACATTAGTGATGATATTACCGATGGCTTATATTCTGCTACTGATGAAATGCCATTATCCCACTTTGATGCTCTGCGGGTGGATTTTTCATTAGCGCGTTTGAAGCATTATACGGGCACTCCCCCTGAACATGTTCAGCCTTATATTCTGTTTACTAATTATAACCGCTATGTCGATGAGTTTGTTAACTGGGCATGTGAACAAATCCGCGACCCAGAAAGCCGTTATATTGCATTGTCTTGTGTTGGGCATAATTACCTAACGATTGAGAATGCCGACCCACAAATAGCCACCTCTGATTTAACATGGAAAAAATTTCAAATGCCTGCATATCATCTTATTGCAAGGGATGGGGCAGGAATTACATTGGTGAATATTGGGGTTGGTCCTTCTAATGCGAAAAATATTTGTGACCATTTAGCGGTATTACGCCCACATACTTGGTTGATGATAGGCCATTGTGGGGGCTTAAGAGAGAGTCAAAAGATTGGTGACTATGTTTTGGCACATGCATATTTGCGTGATGACCATATTCTTGATGATGTATTACCGCCTGATATTCCGATTCCGAGTATTGCAGAAGTTCAGCGTGCCTTATATGACGCGACAAAACAAGTCAGTAATATGCCAGGGGAATTAGTAAAGCAGCGTTTACGGACAGGAACTGTAGTGACAACGGATGACCGAAATTGGGAGCTGCGTTTTTTCGCAACGGCTCGTCGCTTTAGTTTGAGTCGTGCTGTTGCTGTTGATATGGAAAGTGCCACCATAGCCGCTCAAGGTTACCGTTTCCGTGTGCCGTACGGGACTTTATTATGTGTTTCGGATAAACCATTGCACGGGGAGATAAAACTACCTGGCCAAGCAAATAGTTTTTATGAGGGAGCTATCTCAGAACACTTACAAATAGGTATTCGTGCTATTGATTTATTAAGGCAAGAGGGGGATAAATTGCACTCTAGAAAACTGAGAACGTTTGATGAACCCCCATTTAGATAGCAAGGAGATGCCATCGATGGCTGTAATACCTGAACTAGAAACAGAAAGACTGATATTAACTAAGCACCGAGTGAGCGATTTTCCGGAATTAGCTAAGTTGTGGGCTACCGAATCGATGGTTCGCTATATTGGTGGTATGCCGTCGAGTGAACGAGACTCATGGATGAGAATGCTAGCTTATGGCGGTTTATGGCCACTACTTGGCTTTGGCTATTGGGCAGTGCGTGAGAAAAGTACTGGGCATTATGTGGGTGATTTAGGGTTTGCCGATTTTCACCGTATGGTTGAACCTCAAGTAAAAGGAATTCCTGAAGCAGGCTGGGTTATCGCCCCTGAGTTTCAAGGAAAAGGCTATGCAACAGAAGCAATGGAAGCCGCATTAATATGGCTAAAAGCAGAAAATAAGCATCAACGATCCATTTGTTTTATTGAGCCACGAAATTTGGCATCTTTACGGGTTGCCGAAAAATTGGGGTATAGCGCAGATCGTGAAGTCTTTATGAATGGCTCAATTACGGTGTTATTACGCCAACAATTGGTCTGATTTACCAATATTAGAGCGGGTTTTTATTTTATGCATGATGAACTGGATATTACCCAAGTTAGCCAATTATCAGGTTTAACCGCGTCAACCCTGCGTTATTACGAAGAAAAAGGGCTAATTAAACCGATAGGGCGCAAAGGATTAAAACGGGTTTATCAGGGGAAAGATATTATTACCCGCTTATCTTTAATTGCATTAGGGCAAGAAGCTAAATTTTCACTCAATGAAATTGCCTCGATGTTAAATCATAAAGATGGTCCTACTATTGAGCGCTCAAGCTTACTTGAAAAAGCGGAAGAGATTGAACAAACCATCCAGAGTTTATCTGCGTTGAAAAAAGGCATATTGCATATTGCAAATTGCCCGGAAGAAAACCATTTTCTCTGCCCTAATTTTCAGAAAATTATGGAAAATAGTTTTAAGATGAATCAGCGGAAGAAAGATAGGCGTTGAACAATTATCCCATTATTGATAATAATCAATCCTATGTTTAAGCATAGAATGGAATTGGTTAACGGATTACACTCCTAAAATTACTGTCACGATTTTAGGAAAGTTATGACTAACCATTTTCTTGCATTTGAGAAACCCATTGTTGAACTTAATGACAAAATAGAAGCCCTTGTTGCTTTTAAGCAAAAAGGGCAATCTTCTGAAATCAAGCTTGAAGAAGAAATTCAACTTTTGGAAAAAAAGTGTCATGCGTTAACGAAAAACATTTTTTCATCACTAAGTGCGTGGGAAATTGTCCAATTAGCAAGGCATCCTCTAAGACCATATCCTCTTGATTATATTTCATTAATATTTACAGAGTTCCAAGAGTTAGCGGGTGACCGCGTATTCGCAGACGATAAAGCGCTGGTGGGGGGACTTGCCCGTTTAGACGGACGGCCTGTTATGGTTCTAGGGCAACAAAAAGGGCGAACAACAAAAGAAAAAGTAATGCGTAATTTTGGCATGCCATCACCAGAGGGGTACCGTAAAGCATTGCGTTTAATGAAAATGGCAGAACGTTTTCATCTACCCGTGATTGTATTTATTGATTCAGCAGGGGCATACCCCGGTGTGGGGGCGGAAGAACGCGGACAAGCGGAAGCTATCGCTCGTAATATCATGGAGATGTCACGTTTGAAAACACCCATTATTTGTGTCATCACGGGAGAGGGATGCTCTGGGGGCGCATTAGGAATTGGTGTTGGTGACCGCATCAATATGCTTGAATACAGTACATATGCCGCTATATCACCTGAAGGGTGCGCATCCATCTTGTGGAAAGATTCTCAAAAAGCGCAGATTGCTGCACAAGTGATGGGCATGACGGCTCCTAGACTAAAAGAGTTAGGCATTATTGATACGATTATTTCAGAGCCTATGGGAGGCGCTCACCGTGACTACCTAATGGCTGCCCAACATCTAAAGCAACAATTACTTATTGATTTAGATGAGTTAGTTCAATTAGATATGGAAATATTACTGGCTGAACGTTATCAAAAAATAATGGATTTTGGTTACTGCTAATGTTATTAGTTCAGGTCGATGTAATATAAACCGTAAGGATTAAATATGGCTGTTGACCTGAATTTATTGAAAGTATTCATCGCTGTCGCGACGCAAGGGAATTTTGTCAATGCAGCAAAATTGCTTTCAATGCCAACGTCAAACGTAAGCCGTTATATTAAACAGTTAGAACAACAACTTAATAGTCAGTTAATTGAACGAACAACACGCCAAATGCGGCTTACTGAAGCGGGCAATATTTTATTCGAGCAAAGCCAAAAGCTGGTTAGTGAACTTGAGCAAATTGTTGCCCATATTAGCTATCCACAACAAATTACAGGGACATTGCGGTTAACCATTCCTAGTGAGTTTGGAAGTATATTACTTGCTGATTTATTAGCGAAATTTGCATTAGCTCATCCCCAATTAAATATCCATTGTGATACACAATTAATGCCGCAGGATGTGATTAGTGATGATATTGATTTATTACTAACTTTCCACCGTGGCCATCTTGAAGACAGCAGTTATCACTCACGTATAGTTAAATCATGGCAAAGCGTTGTGGTTGGTTCCCCTCAATTGATTGAAAAGGTTGGAAGGCCTCAGTTATTTACGGATTTAGCCAATATGCCGTGTATTTCAAGTTTAAGTGCATTGAAGGGGCAACCCTGGATATTTTTCGATGCGTATGGAACAACACAAAAAGTGATGATCAACAGTGCTTATCGTGTGAATAGTGGCATACTTGCTCACGCAGCGGCAATGAACGGTGTTGGTTTTGCTATTTTGGCACTCGAGGGCTGCCAAGAACAAATTAAACAACAAAAGCTAGAGCTAATTGAATTTGATGGTTTTTCACCCGCACCAATAGAATTACGTGCAATTTACGCTAGCCGTAGTGCATTATCACCGAAGATTGATGTGTTTTTACAATACTTATTAGAAAACATTGATTTAAGCCAAACGAGGGTCAACGTTAAACTCTAATGCCTTAACCGTATGTATGACTTTTTGAAATTGGGGATGTAAAGGGTTAATAATGGCATTATATTCGTAGGGAATAATGCACGATGGAATTAAAAGAACGAGGCTATCTTGGTTATTCAACCATGTAGAGCCGATATCCATAGTTGATGTTGGGGCTGGGTCTTGTTGCCAATCACTGGGTAAGTGGTCTAATGATAGTTTCATGACATACCTATCACTGATATCAATCGATAATAAACTAAACTGATTTAATATTGTATCTTGGTTAACATGAACTAGAATCTCGAGTGTTGCCAGTGAAATACTGGTCGATGTATAAACGGCGGGTGTACCTTTGTGGTTCCAGCGCCCGCCATACAGCCTAGCACCTTGACCTGACCATGCATCCTGAACAAAATCAGATTTAACCAACCGATAGAGGATCATGAAAACACACCATGTTCAATGCGGCCAATTAAGTCAATAACTTCAATCGCGCCACTTTCTGTCGCAATTAGCTCAATAGGGCGTAAATGACCTAACCCTTTTACGGGATGGTTTAACCAATCACCAGCCGCATGTTTGTCACCATTGAATAAACGAACCGCGGCATCAAATACGCGTACCAGACGCGCAATTCTTTCGCTTTCATCCGCATTGAGGGGCTGACCTGCATTTTTTACGCCGGGAGATATTACGCTCATTAATACCGGATATCCGTAATAATTCGGTTTTACTCACACCGGACCACTCTTGAATGTTATCTAAAACAGAAACAGATAATCCTTGGCGTAAATAGTGAGTCAGTTCAATACCACGTTCAGCAGGTAACCCCACGTAGCGCCACAATGGCTTGAATGAAGGCGGGGACGGTTGAATCGGCGTTGTGGGGATATAATTTCGCATGTGAACCTCCTGACATTTGTCATTTATATTATAGACAAATGTCAGGGGGATGTAAAATCAATGAACAAAAAACAATCTAATTATGAGGTTTATTTATTACCACGCAAACGAATGGTGAGTCCTTTCAAGAAGTAACGTAATAATTGGTCGCCACATTCACGGTAATTTTTATGGCCTGGTTTACGGAAAACGGCGTTAAGCTCAGGTTTGGATACGCGAAAATCAACTAATTGATAAATTTCAATCATATCTGTATCTTTTAATTCAAAAGCAACGCGTAACTTTTTGAGCATAATATTGTTATTGAGGCGACTTTCAACTTCAGGAGCCGGATGGTTCTCATCTTTGCCACGACGATGATAGATTAAACCATTCAGGAAATGCCCCATTACGTTATCATTACACTCAACATATTCAGGTTCATTATCTTTTTTTAACCAGCCCACCATCTCTTCTTTTGTGACCGTCAAATCCGCCAGCCCTATGATTTTAACCATTTGAGCATCACTTAAATCCAGCATATAGCGAACACTACGTAAAACATAATTATTTAGCATGGCTAGGTATTATCCATTATTTATAAAGGTTAATTGGCTTTTGAATCAGGCCAATAAAGTGTTCACTATGACAATCAATGAAAGGGTGAAATTGAAAAGGAACGTATTTTGAGAGGGCGTTATTATAGGGATTAAGTGGGACAAAGCAAAGTATTGAACGATGCTTTATCCTTTCTCTTTTATCCCCTACAAACGGGCTAGCCAATAAAATAAATGAGTGAATAGAAGAAGACCAAGGTTAGCCCTACCGTTAACAACATATTTTTCAGTACAGAGGCGACGATAACGCAGAATAAGGCCCCCCATAAATAGGGATTGTCAGGGAAGGATCTCAATTCATGATTTTCTAATAATATAACGGGAGCACAAATAGCCGTGAGTAAACAAGGTGCGGAATACCCCAATGCTTGGCGCACAACTAGGGGAAGTCGTATTGGCAATTGCGGTATGAGGAAAATATAGCGCAGTGTAAAAACCACCGCAGTTAAAGTAATAATTAGAAGCCAAATCATTTTCCTTCTCCCAATAGACGTGATACCGCAACAGAAACAAACATCCCACCAACACCTGCAACAACGATTGCACTACTAATGGAATACATAGAAAGTATGATGGCAACCACCAGTGAAAAGATAACGCCACAAAGCGTACTTATTTTTTTTGTTAATGGTACGACGATAGCTAGTAAGGTTGCGACGACGGAAAAATCGAGGTGTAAGCGGCTTAAATCTCCAACAATATTGGCCATTGCAATGCCACAGAGGCTGGTTACTAACCAAACAAGATAAAAGCTAAACCCTGCACCAAAGAGGTATGGAAAACTTAAACTTTGGCGTTTGGCCGCACTAATGGCGAACAGTTCATCCGTGAGTAGAAAACCAATGCTAAGGCGCTGAGGTGTCGTAAAGTCTTTAACTTGTGGGCGCAGCGTTAATCCATAGAGTAAGTGCTGAGACGTAATAAAAAACACGGAAATGACGATGGTGATATAACCAGCCCCAGAATTGAGTAAGCCAAGAGTGACCAACTGCGCGGCACCAGCAAATACCATGGCTGACATGGCCACACTTTGCCAAAAATCCAAACCGGTTTCGACGGCCATTGAGCCTGCGAGTACTCCCCAAGGAATAACCGCAAGGTTAAGAGGTGCAGTATGAACAGCTCCTGTCATCATGGCTTTGCGCCATTGCTTATTTTGTTGTGACGCCATGTAAACTAACCCTGTAGAATTATGAATATTTATAGATTGTGATTAATTTTAAAGAGATGAATGGATAGCTGATAGAACAAAATTGCTCTTTTAACCAATTCGATGTCGAATAAAATTGCCGGGTGTTACACCTAGAGCCTGCTTAAAATGCCGAGTAAAGTGACTTTGATCGGAAAAACCGCATAGGCTTGCGACCTCTATAGGTGTATTTCCCGTTAATAGCAGCTTTTTGGCTTTATGTAAGCGTGCTTGTACTAGGAATGCATGAGGGGTGATCCCTGTTTGTAATTTAAATTGCCGTAGAAAATGCCATTGGCTAAATCCCGATATTTCAGCAAGCTGGCTTAAAGAGTGCTCTTGTTCACAGGTATTCATGATTAAGTCACATATTTGCATTATTCGTTGTTTAGCTGGGGTTATTTCTGTTAACTCAACTTTGGTACGGTTGTAACGTAGGATCAACCAACTTAAAGAAGACAGTAATAATGTTTCTTTAAAAAGGGTATTTCCCGGTTTAGGTAACAAATTAAATAATAAACGAAGTTGTGCACTCAGCCCGGCATCTTGTACAACTGCAACAGGAAACCAGGGTACTAATCCTTGATTTTCAGTTTTTAAATCCTTAGTTAATAAAGCGAAAATTTCAGGAGTAGGGTAAATAGCCTGATAAGACCAACCATTTTCCATCGCCGATGAACCCGTATGAATTTCGTCAGCATTGACCAAAATAATATCCCCTTTAGGGGCGTAATGGTTTTCGCCGGTACGAAAAAATTGCTGTGCGCCTTCTTCGATAACACCAATACAAAATCCCTCATGGCTATGACGAGAAAATTTCTGTTGCTGATAACGTGCTTTGATCATTTCAAGGCCGTTGAGTTCCTCTAAATGAAAATAGTTAGCGCTTTCCATGGGATCCCTAAAATAATTAATATCAATAATTCAATATATTTTTAATTAAATGTTAAAACAAACCTACTCTAAACGATTACGAAAACCTTGGTTTCAATTGGGTTTTGTTGCTGCTTATTTGGTGTTATCGATGCTACCGACATTTATGTTATATCGTGAAATACCAATCAAATCACTACTACTACTTTATTTGATTTTTTGGATTTAAATTCTGGTTTTAATTTCATTTTCAATACTAATGACTTATTGATTCATTGTTTATAGCGACCATCTAAATAGATTGGTTTTATTGGGTTATAGTTCTGATTTAAAGTGCTCGATCAAATCATTTTGACTGGTTTTTTTATTATCATTGGAATTTGATGTTGTATTGATCTTATTGTGTGGTGATATCTTTCATAAGGAGATAAAGGTCTGTATCATAGTATATATAAATAAACGATGTGAATTTTTTGTTATAACTTTTATTGAGTTAGCGGGTTCCCTATGCTTGAAAATCTCGGTATTACAAACTTATGGACTTATCTTATCGGTGTTATTTTTATTACACTGGTTCCAGGCCCTAATTCTTTATTTGTTTTAACTAGTAGTGCAAAATATGGCGTGAAAAATGGCTATAAAGCTGCATTAGGGGTCTTTACGGGGGATGCAATACTTATTTTTCTATCGTTTTTAGGGGTTGCATCTTTAGTAAAAACATCGCCTATCTTTTTTAGTGTTATAAAATACGCAGGTGCAGCTTATTTATTTTATTTAGGGATTAAAACCCTGTATAGCGTATTGCATAAAAAAGAAAATGCAGGTGACGTCGATTCAATTATTTTAGAAACTAAAGGTACTTATAAAAAAGCGGTTTTTTTAAGTTTGCTTAACCCTAAGATGATCATCTTTTATGTTTCATTTTTCATTCAATTTATTGACCCTGCTTACCCTAGTGCCGGAGTGCCATTCTTCATTCTTGTGCGTCATTTTAGAAACCTTTAGTATGGTTTATTTATCGCTGCTGATTTTTGGTGCTGTTGCAGTAACGAACATGGTTAAACATAATAAAAAACTTTCTAAGTTCTCTAATAGCTGTATTGGCGCGGTGTTCTTAATGTTTGGTGCAAAATTGGCACTAACAGCTTAATGATTTCTTTTTACATTAAATAGTCGGCTTAGTGCCGGCTATTTTTTTGCTTTTTTTTCATTCCTTTTTTCTGGTATTTGATTTACTTGGCGAATTTTTTTGATGCAACAACACAGAAGATCACACCACAAGTTGAAATGATCATCATCGTATTACCGTTTCATTTATAACCAAGCAGACAGCAATAAACCAATAAAGGGTTGTAATAACTGTAATTGCCCCACACCCGCTATCCCACCTTCGGCTAAACCGCGGTACCAAAAAAAGGAAACCAATGAGCATGCTAAATAACGAGACATATAATAAGCTCCCCAAGCTTTAGCCGAAACGGCTGTTATATTTCCCGCCATAATGAAAGACACAGGACTAACATAATAGGCAAAGAAATCACTAACGCCCAACAAATTACTTGCCAGCTACCAAGCTGTTTTGACAACACGGCACCTTCTGCATAGCTAAGACCACATAACAAAATCGCCGCTATCATATACATATCACCAAGTAAGGTGCTTTTTCCACCTTGGGTAATAATGCGAAGCTAATTACAAATAAACTTCCAATAACTGAAAATAACCAAAACAGTTTGCGAGGCCGCTCGCGAGCACGTAAAACAGCGAAAAAAAGCCGTTGCGAGAGGCAGTAATCCTATGAATACAATTGAGTGTGCGGATACTGACATACTGCAATGCCAAAGCGGTTAATAAAGGAAAGCCAATAATGCCACCGATAGATACAATAACTAAAGGATTAAAGCTGTTTTATCAGGTAGCTTTTGGCGTAAAAATAGTAAAATGATAACAGAGATAATCCCGGCAATCGGTTGCACGTGCAGCCGTTTAAAAAATCAGGGCTAAATCCGTCGATAGCCATTTTGGTCGCAGGTAAAGAACCACTAAAAATAACATCGCCAATAAAACCATCGAACCATCCTCGCGCTGAAGGCGATTGAACTGAAACTGTTTGAGTCATGATTTCTTCTCTAATTAATGGGTAAATGACTTGAGTGAGGGAAAATTAATGCCAGATAATCATGACAATCAAAAAATTGTCATAGGTGCAATTTCATGGCGCAGGGTTCGATACCAACAATATGTTGATAAAATTGCAGCACAAATATTCAGTGGTGAATTAAAACCAGGTACGCGCTTGGTGACTCACCGCGCTTTTGCTAAGCAAGAAGGTATTTCATTAGTGACAGCGTCACGCGTGTATCGTGAGCTTATTGAAAAAGGTTTTAGTCAGTGGAGAAAAGGGGCGAGTAACCTTTGTTCGGGATATCCATTTGCTACCGTCATTGAGTATTGAGCAGGACGTTGTGCCTGAAATGCTCGATTTAATTTTAGTTACCCCAATAGCAAAAGAACAGACAAAATTATTACGGGATTCATTACGTGAGCTGTCCATCGGGGGTGATCTGGTGGTATTTTATATTACCAGCAACATACGGGGCGTCAGCATGAACGGCTTGTTGCTGCAAATTATCTTGTTCAACAAGGGTTTTCAGATATTTCGCCAGATGCGATAACCTTTGTGAGTGGCGCGCAACATGGGTTAGCGACTATTGTGCTAGGAATGTTCAATCCAGGAGATACCATAGCGGTAGATGCTTTAACCTATCCAGGGTTTAAAGCACTAGCAAAAACGTACCATATTGAGTTGGTTTCTGTTCCTGCATTAGGTGATGGCCCTAATTTAGCCATATTGGAGCAGTTGTGTGAGCAGAGAAAAATTCGTGGTTATTTATGCGATGCCGACATTACATAACCGTTGGGATGGGTTATGTCGATATCGAGTCGTAAAGCGTTGGCATCAATAGCTAAAAAACATGATTTATTGCTTATTGAAGATGGGTCTTATGCATTTTTACATCGCCCACAGATAACGCCATTAGCTATGTTGGCACCTGAAAGAACCTTTTATGTTGCTGGTTTTTCTAAAAATGTTGCTACGGGATTACGAGTTGGTATTGTTTTGGCTCCGAAACAATACATCACGAATATAGAAAAAATAATACGCATAACAACTTGGAATACACCCGCTTTAACCACAGCAATTATTTGTGATTGGATAAAAAAAGGGGAAGTCGCCAAAATTGAGCGGAATAAAAGGCAGATGCGAAAAACAGGCAAACGAATTGCACAAAGAATTTTTAGTGGGCTTGCGTATATTGCTCACCCTAACAGCTATTTTATCTGGTTACCTTTGCCAGAAGGTGTTCGTTCAGAATCAGTCATTAGTGCTTTAACACAACATAATGTTGCCGTTAGTAGTGCGAATTCTTATTCCACGACAGTGGCGATACCTCAAGCTATTCGTATTGCTGTGAGTACGGTTTCTTATGAAGAACTTGAGGCGTGCGTTAGAAATCATAAAATCGGTAGTGCTTTATATGGTGGACTTAGAATAAAGCACAAAAAAATTGATGGTTTTTACCGCGTTCGCATTTAATGGGTGAATGTAACGAATTAATTGATTGGGGATTTGATGCTAAAACATTTATCGAGCTGCGAAGCTCTATGCTAAACCCGCAACGTTAATGGGTATATTGAAACGGGTCATGTTGCTGCTGCATTGGAAACACAAGATGGTGAGATATATAGTGGTATCAGTATTGATTCGGCATGTTCACTTGGCTTTTGTGCCGAGCATGCAGCCGGTCGCAGAGATGTTAAAGAATGGTAAATCAGTGATTAAGGCGATCGTGGCTTGTTGATGCAACAGGCCTGTATTGTGCCACCTTGTGGGCGCTGCCGTGAACTACTTAGCCAGCTATCAGAAAAAAACCAAGCAACAATAGTCGGTGTTGATGAAAATACACATGTGACATTAGCCCAGTTAATGCCTTATGACTGGAAATCTACTCGTTGTTAATAATCTTTAAATTTGGCTTTTAAATGAATAATGAAATCAAACATTTTACGGCTACAGCGATGATCCGTAATGAGAAAGGTGAGTTTTTACTGCATGAACACCCAAAATTGGGTTTTTGGTTGCCTCCTGGGGGGCATATTGAAGCAACATGAAGAGCCTCAACATGCGGTTTTTTCGAGAAGTGCTTGAGGAGACAGGGGTTAGAATGTCGAGTGATTAGTGGCGGCTACCCATGGACAACGCAAGTGAAGAGACATCACATACACAGGCGTTGCCATTACCAATTGCTATTTTGAAAGAATTTATCGCCGATAAAAAGAAAGGAGACCATTGGCACATTGATATGGTGTATTTGTGTGAATTACTGCCCACATCACAATTGCCTTTTACACCATTTGAGTGGGGTGCCATTTGAGCAACTCGCCAAGCTCAATATCCCAACGGATGTGATTGAGTTGGCGAAAATGGTTAATGAGTTCTATTCCTTACAGGATAACTAACTGAAACTTAAGGAAGAATAAATAAAACTAGTTCACATTAAAAATAATAAGGACAACCTAGTGCTATCAGCAATAAGCCAATTGCTCTATCCATAACAAATTGGTAGTTAAGCACTTTATTACGTACTGATGGTGTGGCAAAGAATAGAGCAATTAAGCTAAACCACACGAGGTGAGGCAAAAGAAATAAATAAGCCATAGCTTAAATTTAATCCGATAGAATTATGAGTATCAATGACTTGGCTATACACAGAGACGACAAAAAACATCGTTTTAGGGGTTGAGGGCCATTGGTAAAAAACCATTTTTAAATGCGGCTAGCGCTGATAGTGGTTTTACCGTTGTACTATCTGGTGATATTTTTACTTTATTAGTTAAAGACTTATACCCGATATAGACCAGATAAAAAACACCAATCAATTTGACCATTAAAAATAAGGTCGATGAGCTCATGATGATTAAAGTTATACCAAAAACAGTTATAAACACATGAACTTGTACCCCAGTTGCTATACCTAGCGCGCACAATAACCCAGTCTTAATGCCATAGGTATAGCTATTACGTGTGACCATCGCAAAATCCGGACCTGGGCTAATGACGGCTAAAACAGTAATCGTCGCTACGGCGATAATTTCATTCATATTGATTTCCTAAAAGTAATAAAAACAGACGAAAATGGTATTTGATTTCTATATTTTCAATATTTATTATTTTTATTATCAATAGATTGAATAAAACTAAAAAGCGATTTATTCTGACATAAATCTGTCAGTTTTCGTTACCTATATGAAATTACCACCATTAACTTCATTACGCTTTTTTGATGCTGCAGCGAAAGCTGGCAGTTTTGTTAAAGCTGCCCAAGAATTGAACGTCACTCTCATAGTGCAAATTAGTCGACAAATTCGCTTACTTGAAGAGGATCTCGGAATTGCGTTATTTGAACGAAGAAACCGTGCGGTTTTTTTAACTGCAAAGGGGCAGTTATTGTTTTGAAACGACCCGTTCGATATTCGAACAATTACGGGCAAGTGTTGAACAAATCAAAAGTCATACCTTCCCTGATGTGGTGAGTGTATCTTGTGAGCCAACTATTGCGATGAAATGGTTGAATCCCTCGACTTACCCTGTTTTATCAGCAATACCCCCACATTACGGTACATTTAGTTGCTGCTGGTGGAGAAATTGATTTTTCGAAAACGAATGTGATTAGCGCTTCGGCGTAATGACTTCAAATGGCCAGATAGCTTGTGTGCGGTGAAGGTTTGTTCGGAACACATGGGGGTTGTCGTTAGGCCTGAATTTAATTTCCAAACAGATAATCATCCCATAACATTACTATCAACTGCATCAAGGCCTACGGCATGGCAAACTTGGCAGCAAGCAAAAGGTATTGACCTTCAAGCGAATAAGGTCATTCGATATGAACATTTTTATTTGTGTATTCAGGGCGCACTAGCAGGTCAAGGAGCCGCATTGGCATCGTTTTTAAATGGTGGCTGATGAAGTACAATCAAAACAATTAAATGTGCCATATGGTTTTATACAAGATAATTCAGCATATTACTTATTGTCACCTAACCCAGTGGAGTTGGGGAGTGCCGCGGCCATTTTTACACATTGGTTAATAGAACAAGTCAATATCAGTATTGAGACACTGATCAATTAAAGCGGATTTATCATCAAAAAGGGCGTTTTGACTATAAATCCATCGAACTATAATGAAAAACAAATAATTTATGCCATAACCATTTCTACGCATGTTATATTTCTCTGCTGGGTTTTGATGTCTTATGTAGGAGCAAATAATGAGCAAAATACGGGTAGGTGTGATTTTTGGTGGCCGATCAACAGAACATGAAGTTTCATTACAATCTGCTAAAAATATTATTAATGGGCTAGACCGTAATAAGTTTGATGTATGCCTGTTGGGAATAAATAAAGAAGGGCAATGGCACGAATATAACGAAGCCGATTTCTTATTGCATGGTGATGGACCCGTCCCGTATTGCATTAAACACACCTAAACGCAGTATCGCTATTGTTCCGGTAAAACGAGCGAGCAATTTATCTCTCTGGATGATGCAAAACCCCTTCCGCAAATTGATGTTATTTTCCCTATCGTTCATGGTAATTTAGGTGAAGACGGCTCGTTGCAGGGCCTATTGCGTATGGCTAATTTGCCATTTGTTGGCCCTGGTGTATTAGGGGTCTTCTGCCTGCATGGATAAAGATGTCACCAAAAGATTATTAGAGATGCAGGCTTAAAAATCGCCCCTTTTGTTACCGTATTTGAATAGCCAACGTGCTGATGGTGAATTATGATGAAATTGTTGCACAATTAGGCCTACCTCTGTTTATCAAACCTGCAAACCAAGGTTCTTCTGTAGGGATCAATAAAGTCAGTAACCAAGCTGAGTTTAATCAAGCATTAGATTTTGCCTTTCTTTTTGACACCAAAGTATTAATCGAAAGTGCAGTGAAAGGGCGTGAAATTGAGTGTGCAGTATTGGGTAATGATGAGCCTTGTGCCAGCCCATGCGGTGAAATTGTCCTGCATGACAGTTTTTATGCTTATCATACAAAATATATTGATGAAAATGGGGCATCTGTCGTCGCACCAGCAGAATTAGACGCTGAGGTGAGTGATAAAATTCGCCAAATCGCATTAGTTGCGTATCGTGCATTAAATTGTAGCGGTATGTCACGTGTGGATGTGTTTTTAACAGACAACAATGATGTTATTATCAATGAAATTAATACATTACCGGGTTTTACTAATATCAGCATGTACCCGAAGCTGTGGCAGCAAGGTGGGATGACTTACCAACAATTAATTAGCCGCTTAATTGAATTAGGTATCGAAAAATTCCAACAGTCAGCGATGTTAAAAACGGCATGTGACCCAATTCAATAATTTGCTTGAATTTGTTATCGGTAGTCATTGTTGCTACCGATAACGATAAGTATTGATTAAATACTTATTTGTTCTTTCATTTGCTGTAGAAATAGTACTGTTTCTTTTGGTGATGTTAAACGTACAAACTGAATATGACGCAAATTTAGGTTTGCCATATGTTTAAGATTTCTTTTTTTGTTTTGGTGATAGGTTTTTAGCATCCAGACAATAATAGAATCACGGCTGAAAAATGCTTTTTTCCAACCCTCTTTATTTCCTGTGCCAGGCCATAATTCCTGCTGTGAAATGATACGCCTAATTGTACGTGTTATTGATTGATAGAGTGTTCTAGTCAATGAATAGTCAACCCAGACGACCATATCCACTTCTTTCCATTTGATGGGTTGTGTGCGGGTATAGTTGCCATCAAGCACCCAGCCATTTTCCGCTTGTGCCAGAGCAGACCCCAATTTTTGGTTTAATTCCTCATCAGGTGTTGCCTGCCAATTTGCTAACCAAAATAGGCTATCTAATTCAATTGCAGGGACATTTAACAATGAGGAAAGCTGGTGGCAGAGGGTGCTTTTACCACTACCACTGGTGCCGATAATATTAATTTTCATATATAAACAGAAATCAACATGTTTTTGGGTAGATAGGATGCATCAGCTCTGATGGGTGAAATTGGAACCATTAAAGCTCAATAGTTCCAATCTTAGCATTATGAACGCAAATAATAAGTTAGTGAATTACTTGCACCAGACATAGTTGATATAGCGGAACAATGGCTCAAAGCCAAATTTTTTATACAGGTCAAAGCCCGCCTCAGACGCATCAAGGAAACAGTGTTCTACACCTTGTTGGCGACAAAATGCAAGCGCATAATCAATAAGTTGCGATGCATAGCCATTTCCTTGATGACTGGGTTCTGTACCGATATCATCAAAACGAGCCAGTGAGCCTTCAATCGTGACCGTCATGGAAGTTGCGGGCTCACCATTGACTAAAAGTACTAGATGAAACTGGGGCGCACCTTGTTGCAGAGCATCTTCATGGTAGCGCACATATTCTTGAATCACTTGATCATGTTCTTCTGATAGATAGAAGGCAGACACCAGTGGTTTAGCCCACAATGATAAATCATGATTAGCTAATACGATATCAACTTGATTATCAGGTAGTTTTACTTCGTTTTGCTTCGCTAGCGTCAGAGCCATTGCGGTTGTGACGCTGTCACGTTTATAGCCAAGGGAAGTGGCTTCTTCGATAACCTGAGGTAACATTTCTTCAGGGATCACTAGTGTATGGTTTTTCTTTTGTGACACAAAAAGATTATGTGCCTGCATAAACGCATGGCTGGTAGAGTCCGGCTGTAAATAAATAAAGTTAAATGCAGGGGAATTCAATGGCGTTAGGTAGCAAATAGTGTGTTGCGCGATTTGAATACTGTGTTCGCAAATCGATGTCCAAAACGTTTTTTCGATCGATTGGTAATGTCTTAAATAATAAAGCGGAATATTCATTTGTCAGTTACCTGATGCAAAACGAGTTAATCGATATGGGCCTAATACGGCTTGTTCGATTCCATGTAAGATTTCATTTTGAGCCAATTGGCATACCAAAGGCGCCAAAGTAATAGCTGCGTGCATACTGATAATATATAAACCTTCAAAATCAGCAACTTTTCCAACAATCGGCATCTCATCTTTAGGCATAGGTCGCATTCCTGTGAAAGCGTTTTCAAGATTTAACGTATCACTACCTATAAATGAATTTTTAATCGTTGTTAGGGCGTTTTGTGCGATAGCCATCGCACTGTGTTCTGCGCGTTCACTAATGTAATCTTCAGCGCAGAGTATTTTACCTGAACCTGACGGTCGTAGCTCCATCAGTGGTGTCGAAATGATATGTTGAACCAATGTTTTGTCCGTTGGGGCATTGAAATGAACAATAATTGATGGAGATGCCGAAACGGGAAGCTCGATATTGAGTGATTGTAGAAGGCTTGTTGCATCCACGCCGGCAGTGACAATAACTTGTTTTGCCAAGAATGTCTTATTATGGGTTTTGACACCCGTGACGTAGCCATTTTCTTGTAAAATGGTTTGAACTTGCTGTTCAGGTAGATAAATAACACCTTGTTCAATCGCTAGAGATAAGAGTGTTTTAGTCGCATGGAGAGGGTCAACACTTCCTTCTTCAGGGCTAAATGCTGCATTTTCAGGTAGGACAGATAAGTAAGGCTCCATTTGCTGTAAAGTGGATTTGTCTAATAATTCAACATTGAAACCGTTTTGTTGGTGCTGATGGACGTAGTGCGCAGTGGCTGCATCAGTTTCCTGCCAACTAATTGCCCCTGTCCATTGGATATTCAATGCTCCATTGGTGTGCTTGTCGAGTCCATGCCACGCATCAAGCGCTTGTTGGCGAAGCTGGCTATAGGCATCAGGCCTGCCGTATGAGACATTTAGCCATGCAAAAGCATGCTGTGTGACTCCATGACCTGCCTGTGTTTTATCCAGCAAAATAATTTGTTTATCGGATTGTTTGGATAAATACCAAGCTAGAGTTGTACCAACAAAACCTGCCCTTATGATAATAATACTTTCTTTGTGTGTAGAGTGCATGAGGTTCCTGCGTTCGTATCAATGGCTGAAAAATCAGATAAGATTTTAATAGGTTAATGAGTAATTATATACATGTAACCTATTAATAGAGCACGATTACTCCCATTTTAACCAAGTGGAATCGTTGACAATGAGAAACGCGCCCATAAGGCTATAGCGCTGTAGCCTTATGGGGTTTAAGAGAATTACACACGAATAAAGCGTGTGACAAAAGCAATAACAATTAATAATGCTGAAATGATTAATAACGCAGTTGCCAAAGACAGTTGAAAGGCGACAAAACCAATTACCGCAGGGCCGGCTAAAATACCGAGATAGCCTAACGTTGAAATGGCCGGGACGGCTAAAGCTTCAGGCATAGTTTTTTGTTTTCCGACCGCAGAAAACATCACAGGAACAATGTTGGATGACCCTGCGCCAACTAGCGCGAAACCAATGATAGCGAGCATGAGGTATGGGGACAGCACCGCAATCACAAAACCAATACAGGCGAGTAATGCCCCTAAAAATACCACACGCGCGGAGCCGACTCGCATAACAATTTTATCGCCCAGTAGTCGGCCAATGGTCATTGTTGTTGCAAAAGCCGCAAAACCTAACCGCCAAGTGTCTCTTTTAGCCCGTGGTGTTCGATTAAGAACACAGCACCCCAGTCTAAAACGGCACCTTCAGCAAGAAACACGGCAAAACAAACGATACCAATAACCAACACAATGCCTTTAGGAATGGCAATAAGTGGGCCTGATGGAGCGTTAGCATAAGTGATTAATCCGTTGTAGCAAACCATCAATAAAACCAATGCGATCACAGAAATAATCACTGATGCGACAGTGACGGAAACCCCAAGCAGTAAGATAAGACTCATCGTTCCAGCACCCGCAATCCCTCCAACACTGTAAAAGCCATGGAAACCAGACATAATGGGCTTATCGGACGATTTTTCAACTATTACAGCTTGAACGTTCATCGCACAATCAGTTAAACCAATAAAAATACCAAATAATAATAACGCAATGATAATTAAATTAATTTGTGAAAGAGACGATAAAATTGGAAATAACAAACTAAATGTGATGGTGGCAAAAACCATTAAGCGTCGGCAACCATATTTAGCCGCTAATGCCCCTGTTACCGGCATAGCGATAAGCGCACCTCCGCCGAAGCACAGTAACAGCATGCCAAGGGTTGCGTCATTGGCTCCAGTATTGAGTTTGACATAAGGAACAATCGCCGCCCAAGCCGCGGTGACAAAGCCCGCAATAAAAAAGATAATGCGTGTCGAAACCTGTTCCCGCTTAGCTGGTACGAAAGAAATGTTGCTATTAAGTTGTTGAGTAGATTGCATGTTTATAATACTTCTTAAAGAGACAAAATTAACTACCTGTATTTAAGATAGCCAGAACGTGTTCGTGAAGGTAAGGGCAGCCCGTTGCGACTACAGCACCACCCGCTTCAGCACGGTTACCATCCAATGTGGTGACGATGCCACCAGCACGCTCTATAATAGGGATTAACGGAACAATATCATAAGGTTCCAGTGCGAATTCGACACAAATATCAATACGACCTGCGGCTAACATAGCCATTGCATAGCATTCGCCGCCGTAGCGTGTCATCAATACGCGTTCGTTAAGTGCCATAAAATGAATGTCAGGGCGTGCAACAATGGGTTCTGGCGAGGTGGTATGTAAAATGGCATGTTCTAATTTGACCTGTTTTCGTGTCGACAAGCGGTGCTGTCCATGAGAACTACTCGTCCAACTTCCATGTTGATCCGCCCAAAAACGCTCCCCAATGTAAGGCTGGCTCATCATTCCCATGATGGCTTTACCATGATCGGTAAGCCCAATTAAATTTGCCCACAAAGGTAATCCACATAGGAAAGGGCGGGTACCATCGATAGGGTCTAGCACCCATTGAATCGGTCCTGTACCCGTTATTCCATATTCTTCACCCATGATAGAATGATTTGGATATCGTTCAGATATCCGTAAGCGCATGGCTTCTTCTGCCAGTTTGTCAGCTTGAGTGACAGGGTCGAAGCGGTAATTTTCTTTAGGTTTATTTTCAACCACACTGAGTTCATTAGTGCGATAATATTCAAGAGAGATTTTACCTGCAATATTTGCGAGCTCGTGTAAGAAGAAGCTATCTGGCAACTGAGAGTGAGTCATTTATTCGTCCTCGAGTGCTTGAGCAAGATAATCTTTGACAAATTAACTTGCTCGATTATGATTGTTTGAAATAACCCATGAGGTAATATATGCTCGATTATGCCGCTTTTCCAGAGCAAAGACAAAATAAAATTCGACAACTTCTGCAAGATGAGGGCCGCGTGGTATGCACTATTTTAGCCCGTGAAATGCAAGTTTCTGAACATACGATCCGACGAGATTTAAATGAGTTAGCACAAGAAGGTGTTTGCCGTCGAGTTCACGGAGGAGCGGTTAGTGTGCTAGAAGAAACGGGCTCATTCGAGCAAAGAGTTACTCAGAATCAAGATGAAAAAATCAGGATCGCTCAGGCATGTAGTGGCTTAGTCAAACCCAACGCCTGCATTTTTATTGACTCAGGTTCGACTAACTTAAAGATTGCTCACTATTTACCCTCACAGTTTCCTTTGACTGTGTAACACATTCACCATCAATTGCATTAGAATTAATAAAAAACCACTGTGTGAAGTCATTTTAATTGGCGGAAAATTAAATAGGGAAATTGGTGCAAGTATTGATACGGCGGCAGTGCATCAAATAAGCCAAATCCATTTTGATCAGTGTTTTATTGGCGGCTGTGCTTTAGACCCGCAAATGGGTGTCACAATATTTGATTATGAAGAATCCGAATTTAAAAAAGCCCTTATTGCCCGTAGTAATCAAGTCATTATGGGGGTTACGGCTGATAAATTACCTGGAGTTGCGAGGTATAATATTGCGAGTTGTGAACAAATTTCAATTTTAGTTATGGATGCTAAATTAAATAAAGAAATGGCAAATTTATTGGGTAACACCTCAATCAAAATGGTGCTTGCAGAGTAAATATACAAGATGTGGCCATGGCAATATAAGGCATTTTAAAACCAGCCCTATCAATGATATTGAATATAATGCGCTTAAAATACCCGCACAAATAACAATGAGTATGTTATGAAATTAAAGATTGTTGCTTTGTTATTTTCGATGTACACGCTGAATAGCCTTGCACAGGGGTTGCCTTCGAATGAACAAACGCTTCATTTTAAAGGTAAAGAAATAAAGTATTATTTAATTCAACAACAAGCGATAAAATCAAAAGACTTATTGGTTTTATTACAAGGGTCAGACTGCCAAAGTGTTATTAATAACCCAAATATGGTGAAAAATTTCGCTGTCGTATTTCCGGATAACGATATTTTATTGGTCGAAAAAACAGGGTTAACCCGCCAAGTGGGTATTAATGGCGAAGAAGCATCAGAGGAAGAGTGCCCTGTTGAATATATGTCGCAAGACTCCCCACTAGAGCGTGCGGATAATTACATTGCGGTATTAAAACAGTTAAAAAATGACTATCAGCACATTGTGTTATTAGGTGGTAGTGAAGGCGCTATGGTAACTCATTTAATTGTTGCTAAAGAGAATTTTATTACTGCATCTATCGCTCTTAACGTCGGTGGACAATATTTTATTGATGATGTGTTATACAGTATCAAGAATAATACTCCTCAAGAAGAAATAGCTAACTCAGTTGAAGGTTTTAAACAATTTGCCGAAGCTGCCAAGCAGAAACAGTTAAATCACGATCAATTTGTCAGTGGCCACGGCGCTACATGGTGGTATGAAATGTTAACGATTGATAACTTAAAATTAGTTCAATCAATTAACACGCCACATTTGGTGATACAAACCATGGCAGATACCAATGTAGATGCTTACGGAACGGAAAATATGATGAGGCAAAGCCATAATCCTAATGTGAGCTATAAGCAATATCAAAATTTAGATCATTTTTTCCAAGATGAGAAAGGCCAATTACATACTGAACAGATTATCAAGGATATCCAGAGCTGGTATAAAACAGCAGTGAAATAAGGTGCTAGCAGAATTAAGATGTCGATATTTAGAATGCACCGAGGTCATCAAGGTGCATTCAATAAAATCACGCTGCAATATAGCTATAGTAATTAAAGATAGGTTCAAAACCCAATTTTTTGTAAATGGATAGCCCATCACTGGATGATTCTAATACACATTGCTCAATGCTTTGCTGGTGACAAATATAAAGAGCATATTTGATAAGCAAAGTGGCAAATCCTTTTCCTTGATACTGAATGTCAGTACCAATATCATCAAGACGCGCGCTTTTACCATTTAATGTCACGGTTAAAGTTGAAACAGGTTGTTGACCCACAAATAACACCAAATGCATCATATTCGTTTGTTTATCAAGCGCTCGTTGGTGATAGCGAATATACTCGTCAATAACAGTTGAGCCATCTTCTTCTTCAGAATCAACAGGAAATGCAGTAATTAAAGGTTGAGCCCAATCTTCGAGTTGATTGTTGCTCAGCACTATCTGAAAACCAGCATTAAGCGGTGGTGGGGAATGATATTGAGATAGAGCGCCTTGTGGCAAAATCATTGCGGTTGATTCACCATCAGCGACTAATCCACGTGTTGCTATTTCTGATTCAAATAATGAGAGTACTTGGTCATGCACAACCAATACATAAGGCTTGGCGTGTTGCTTAAATAGTTCTTCAGCCTTTTCATAAGCAGAAATTTGGGCGCCTTGATGAAGGTAAATAAAATTAAAAATAGGTAATGGTAGCTCAGAAAAATAAGCGATAGTTTGGTTATCTATTTTCACACTATCCGCACATATTGCAGACCAGAAATAATGTTCCTGTTCATAGAACACACATTCATTGCTATTCATTATGGGTACCAATTTTATTTTAGCTGTTAATATATTTGCAGAATGATTGTATAGAAAACCCAGCTTTCGCTATAGTCCTCGCACTATTGAAAGCACAAAAGGAACCATTTTATTGCAATTTATTGGGTTTATAAGAAAATGTGCTCCACTAAAAAAGATTTCGCATAAAATTAAGGAAATAAAAATGAATAGTGCACCCGATACAATCACTTTTTTTGAACGGTTGCTTCCACTTGTGGTATCAGGCGAAAAAGTAATCACCATCCGTGATAAAAGTGAGAGCCATTATGTCCCTGGAACAAATGTAAAAGTATATGCATTAGAAACTGGTAAATATTATACAGACATAAAAATATTGTCGGTAGAACCTATTTTTTATGATGATATTTCTGAATACCATGCTCAGCAAGAAGCGATGAGCTTAGAGACACTAAAAAAACTGATTAAAGAAATTTATCCAACCGAACAGTCTTTGTTCGTGATTACGTATCAATTGCTCAATGACGCTAATTAATTAACAGCATAATTTTTTAGCAATTTGCAAAAACGCTTTTGTTGCAGGTGATGACTGGCTTTCATCATTAACAGCAAAAGCAATACTACGTTTAACTGGGGGATTGAGTGGTTTAATCACAATATCTTGAAAATGTGCTGGAATTGCTAATTGTGCCACAATCGAAACGGCTTCTCCCCGAGCGACAAGTGTAAAAGTACTGAGTAACTGCCTAGTTTTGAATTGAATTTTCGGTGTCAGTTTTTGTGCATGGAATAAATCTAGAACAATTTTTCCTGAGCCTGCTTGGGTTAAATTAAATGGGTAATTACACAATTCTTTTAAAGTAATGGAAAGGTTATTAGCTAGAGGATGGCCTATCGGTAATATTGCTACCATCTGATCATCTTTGACTTTAAAGGTATCAAACCTCTCATCAGGTAGTACCACGACACCGATATCAATACGCTTTTCTTGTAGCCATTGGGTAACGGTTTCATCATCACCTTCATCAACCATAATATCGATCAATGGGTATTTTTGGCGAAACTTATCCAGTAGAGGGGGTAATAAGCCTAAAGATGAACCGGGTCCAAAAGAACCAATTCGTAAAATACCTGTTTTCAAACCGTTTGCTGCAAGTGCTTCTTGTTTTATTGCTTCTTGAATATTGAGCATATGATGTGCTTTAAGCAGCAGTATTTTCCCTATTTCAGTTAATGTTGTTTGATTTTGTTCCCGAGTAAATAAGGTGACATTAAGATCTTTTTCAAGGGATTTTATCGCATGTGAAACCGCAGACTGGGAAATATTTAATTTCATTGCCGCTATAGTGAAACTTTTGAGTTCGGCAACAATCGTGAAAATTTCAAGTTGGCTTAATGTCATGAGTAAATGCTCATTAGGATATGATATTGAATTAAGGTTAGCTTATTAGCGATGTAAAGAAAATTAAAATATGAGTTGATAATAGAGAGCACGCGATGAGCCATACAACAGTATTACCTAAGAGGCGAACAAGTAATTTAATATTCTTCCAAATGGTATTTGTATCCATAATTTGGGGAGGGACATTTATTGCAGGCCGAGTTATTCAACCCGAAATTCCACCGTTATTATCTGCGACGGTACGTTTTATTTTTGCCAGTATCTCATTGTTCCTAGTACTTATCATTGGCCGACTGGGATGGAAACGAGTAAGTAAAAAACAGCTATGCCAGGTTATGATATTAGGTGCCAGTGGCGTATTTATTTATCAAATTTTATTCTTTTATGGCTTACAAATTATTTCTGCATCAAGAGCTGCACTATTAGTGGCAATTAACCCTGCGATGATAGCGCTGATTTCCTTTCTTCTTTGGCGAGAAAAAGTGTCATTGAAAAAAGGGTTCGGGATCACGTTATGTGTTGTTGGGGCAATGATTTTATTATCAGATAAGGCACCAAATAGCCATGATTTTATAGTGAGTAAGGGGGATCTTGCTATTTTAGGTTGTGTCGTTAGCTGGGGGATTTATACCGTTGCAGGAAAGGATGTGATTAAAGAAATTGGAGCATTGCATACGGTAACATATGCGGTGTTATTTGGGACATTATTACTGATAATAACAACATTATGCATGCAAGATATCACACTAGATACCGTGTCATTACTTTCTTTAAAGGATTTCATCAGCCTAGGTTACTTAGGTGTTTTGGGGTCTGCGATAGCTTATGTTTGGTATTATCAAGGTGTTTCACAATTAGGCGCTGCAGGTGCGGGGGCATTTATTGCATTAAATCCATTGAGCGCGGTGATTGTTGGTACTCTATTTCTTAATGAGCAAATCAGCACCGTAATTTTTATTGGCGGAGTACTGATTGTATCGGGAATATTGATTACGAATAAGAAACACTGAAGAAATAGGCCAAATTGACGGCCTACTTTAAGTTTATTGGAATTGTTCTTGATGCTTTAAAATAAATTCTTTTAGTGAGGTTGGGGCTTTGCCAGTTATTGTTTGGAAATCATCGAAAATTATCCCTGCACGATCTAATTTTCCATTGGTGAAATCCACATAATGGTCATAGATACTTTTCATATAGGCCAGTTCTAAATTATTTTTAAGCGCATGCTGCCAAAATTCGTCCGGGTTTTCTGCCTGATAGTGAAAAGGGATCCCTAATTGTTCTGTTAATAATTCAGCGATTTGAGTGTAGTTTTTGTTTTCATAACCAAGACGGTAAATTCGCCCGGTATGTTGCTGGGGGTTAAGTAAACAATAAGCAGCCAGTTCAGCCACATCAGCACAGTCTACCCAACTGAGTACGGCATTGCCAAAATAGGAACGTAAGGTTCCTTGTTGTAAGTTTTCATCTCCTTGATAACCTAATATATTTTGCATATAAGATTCAGGGCGAAGGTGAGTATATTGTATGCCAGACCATTCAATATAACGTTCGATAAGCTGGTGCCATGCCCAATGTGCCACTTGGGCGTTATCGTCACCACAGGCACCTAAATGCACAATATATTTAACAGCAGACTTTTTCGCAATATCAATAAAAACCTTACTTTGTACAAGCATATCAATGGTATAGCCAGTCATCATAAAAATAGAATCTATACCTTGTAACGCGCTTTCAATGGTTTCAGGCTTATCGTAATCCATTTCCACTGTTCGATAAGCTGGGTTTTTCAATTTAGCGGGGTCTCTCACGGCTAAAACAATATCCTGATAGCCTTTGTCTTGTAATGATTTAACGAGGTAATGACCAACTTGGCCTGTAGCGCCAGTGATAAGAATTGTATTTTTCATGAATATCCTATAGTGACAATATATTCAGTTAAAGTGTTTTACTCATAACATATTCAAGGGATTGTTGAGTTTCGCGGGTAAATAGAATTTCTTTAAGAATACGCATATTGTTTGAATGATAGAATGCGATTGCGCGGGTGTTACTTGCGAGAACATCCAGCCATAGCACTGAATCACCTTGTTGCTTGGCAAGTGACTCAACCAATTTAAATACGATTTTTCCATAACCTTTACCTGTGGCATCAGGGGAAAAATAAAGTTTATTTAATAAAGTGCCAACTAAATCGGTTTCAGCGATATGTGAGTGGTAGGTGAGCTTGACTAAGCCTACTGGATGCGTGTTTTCGATAACATACCAAGCAATGTGTTGTTGATTGAGATCTTCGATGATTTTAGCTGTGCTGTATTCTTGATTTAAATAGGCATAAAGATCGTCTTGGCTATTCCATAATGCAGCAAAATGATGCAAATAACTTTTTGTACCAATGTCATTGAGTAGTAAAGCGTCATGTTCTGTCGCTTTTCTTAGTGTAAGGGGAGTTTGAGTCATAAATATTTCCTCCTGTATTTTTCCAGTGTATAGCAACCAATGAATAATTGGCACAGAAGGGAGTAAGTAGAGCATTTTTGGTGTCAGAGGGGTAATATCGGTAAGATAAAAGGGCTATTTAGCCCTTTTATTGGGTTATGACTATTTAATTGTTTGGCTTATATCTGAGTAAGCAAATAACGCCGGAACTCCACCGGTATGAATAAATAAAACGGGTGTTTTTTCTGTTGATGTTTCTAAATAATCAATTAACCCTGCCATCGCTTTACCGGTGTAAACAGGGTCTAATAAAATCCCTTCTTGTTTTGCTAATAAGGATATTGCGGCTAAACCTTGGCAGTTTGGCATCCCATACATAGGGGCAAAAAAGTTATCCCATAGCTGAACTTTTGGGGTTTGAGGTAAAGCAAATAATTGCGCTAATTCTGTTTGCAGTTTCTCAACTTTAGGGGCCTGATCTTGCTGTTTTCTTGAGACAGTTACACCAATAACTTGGCTTTGTGGTAACAGTTCTTGTAGGCCAATAGCGAGGCCCGCATGGGTTCCGGCACTACCTGATGCAACGATAACTTTATCAAATTCAATGTGTTCAGGTTTTTGTTGTGCAATTTCAATCGCGCACTGAATATAGCCCAATGCACCGAGTGCATTTGAGCCACCAACAGGCACTATGTAAGCCTCTTTGAGAGAATGCGTTTCAATTAATCTTTCCATTTGCGATTGAGGATCGGTTAATTCATCACACATGACACAACGAGTCGCAAATAAATCCGTTAATAATTTATTACCGTTATGCAGAAAGTTAGGGTTATCACTTTGAATCGGATTTTCCAATAAAGCAATACATTCAAGCCCATACATAGCCGCAACCGCGGCTGTTTGTCGAACATGGTTTGATTGTATAGCCCCCGCAGTAACAATAATTTTTGCCTTTTTTTCGAGTGCATCTGCCATTAAAAATTCAAGTTTACGTAACTTATTTCCGCCCATTGCTAGAGGGGTAAGGTCATCACGTTTTATATAAATTTCACGACCAAATTTGTGCGATAAATTATTTAATCGATTAAGAGGGGTCGATGCGTTGAGTAAATCTATTTTTGCAAACTGTGTTAATTGCTGTTGAAGAGACACCTAAACTCCCAATAAATTAATAAGAAAATCCAAGGTAAAGGTAAATAGCAAGTACAATACTGGCGGTGACTAAAGCATATGGCATTTGTGTCCGAATATGCTCAATATGTTCACAGTCTGTCGCCATGGATGCAACAATAGCATCCGCAGAGATTGGTGAGGTCATATCACCAAATATCGAGCCAGAAATTGCCGCTCCAATCATATACTCAACAGGCATTCCTACAGATAAACCTAATTGAACGCCGATTGGGATCATAATAGCGAAAGTTCCCCAAGATGTGCCAGTTGCTAATGACATTATGGCGCTAATGATAAAGATAAAACCAATAGAAAAACCAGGCGCCATAACCCCTTGCGTGACTTCAGCAATATAGGCGCCTGTATTTAACTCAGCAGAAACATTCCCCATCAAGAAAGCAAGGATCATTATCGAGCTGATTTTAAGCATATTGGCGTAACCGATAAATAGCTCTTTGAAAAAATCATCAATATTTAATAAACGTCGGCCAATAAACCAACAGAAAGACACGGCTGTTCCGAACATTACACCCCAATATACGGATGTTGAACCGCTTCCTTTGCTAAAGTCCCCATCACCAGTGATATACAGTGCAATTGGAACCATTAATACAGTCGATAAAATAGGGATAAAAAAGTTTAATGAAGAGTATGCATTTGGGTGATCAATGATGTCATCGTCATTATCTTGGTTTTGTGATAAAGCGATTTTTCCTGCAATAAAATCTTGCTGGGTATTTATCTTCTGCTTTTTTCATGGGACCCCCATGAAATATTGGTAAAGACATAGAACAAAATAGTGGCGATGGATAACCATGCCATTAAGTTATAGCCAATCGAGGTAATGAGAATATCAAAAGGCTCTCCTTGAATAAGCCCTTGGGAGATTTGAACACCAATTAGCCCCATAATGACAGCTCCCCAACCATTAATGATCGCAGAAGAACAAACAGAAACACAGGCAGTTTGAATAATATAGGACATCTTTTCAGGGGCAACGCCATATTGACGAGCTAAATTTTTAGTTGAAGCGCCAGCGACTAATTGGTTAATTGAGCTTTCAATAAAAATAAGTGAAGTGATAATAATGGCGAGTAATTGCGTTGCTCTTCGATTTTAATTAATTTTGTTTTATTGGTAAGAAGTTGAACGAGAGCTCGAACCCCACCGGTCACAACGACCAGCCTCATGATCCCACCTATCATAACCATAAAAACGATAGTGCGTGTATTACCCGCTGAGGAAAATGTATTAATGATCCCATCAACGGTGCCTTGCACACCTAATAATAGGTTGTGGTCATGAATGACAGTAAAACCGACCAGTATTCCTAACATTAATGAAAGCATGACTTGGCGAGTTAATATTGCCAAAATAATTGTCACAATGGGGGTGATAACGGTCCAAATACCATAGTCCTGCATGTGTTTACCTGTGTTCCTAGGGAAAATAAAAATTATATATTTATCGAAAAATCATAACATTGATAAGAGCACGGGTTGAATAATTTTATGTAATTTGAAATGGGTTGTGACAATAAACTAATAACAAAAAGCCAGACATATAAATGTTGGCTTTGAGTAGATAAAAAAATGAAATATTATTGTGAAGATAGCCACTCATTAAGTGTAATTCGGCTAATATCTTCAGTTTTCGTTTCACCAATTAACTCAATAAACTGTGGTTCAAGGGTTGCATAGTATTTGAAACCACATTTTTCTTGGGCAATTTTAGATTGTTCGTTACCTTGAAAGTAACCGCACCATAAATTATCTAATTTTAAATCAGTAAAAGCGTGATGCATGATAGCGTTGATTGATTCAGGAATAATGCCTTTGCCCCAAAAAGGTACACCAATCCAATAACTGACTTCTGCATCCTTCTTACCAATAGGGAAATTGCTTTCATGGCTAAATGATAAACCGATTAGGCCAATAGCTCGGTTTTCATCTTTTAACGTTACAGCGTAAATTTCATCACGCATAAAAATATTCTTGATGATAGAAAGACTCTCTTCTTCACTTTTGTGCGCTGGCCAACCGGCTATTGGGCCGATTCTTTCATCTTTTGCATAAAAATATAAATCAGCCGCATCGGTTTCTTGCCAAGGGCGTAATACTAATCTGGTTGTTCTGATCTCCACTTTATCAACTCCTGGTTATGGTATGTGTTAACTTGGAGGTCATTTTAGGTATTTATGAAAATAAAATAAGGGCATAATTTGTTCAATTTGGGTACTTTATGGCAACTTATTTGTTATAGTGGTGCAAGATGACACAAATTAAAGCTCAACAATCATGCTGCATTTAGAAAAATACCAAATTGATTTACCTGGAGCCATCCGGATTGGTGAAAGCCATATGGATGAAATGCAATTTAAACCGATTAAGACATCTTATGTAATGGTTGGTATGTGCCAGCAGGGCTATGGCGTATTCAATATTAATTTCAAACGTTATCCAGTACGAAAAAACGATATTATCGTTTTGTACGATGATTCCTTTGCCATGTTGCAAACGAAATCACGCAATTTCCGTTTGGAATATTGGTTAATTGATAAGAAACTCGCAACAGAAATTGCCTATGCCTTACCTCATCAGTTATTTGCTTTTTTTAATGATTTTCCCGTTATTTCAATGCCTTTAGAAAAAGTACAACTGCTTGAAAGTTGGCGCTGTATCCTATGGTCTATAGTGCTCAATTGTGGTGAGTACTGGCAGGTGCAACTCAAGAATCACTTTCAGAATTTATTTTTAGAGATTAGTCATAATATTCAGTACACCACCGCCAAACCTGAAAGTAAAAGTCGACAAGAACAACTTTGCTGGCGTTTTTGGGATTTAATTACGACACACTGTAAACAACATAAAGAAGTGAAGTTTTACGCAGAACAATTGTCTATCACACCATTTTACTTATCTAAGATTAGCCAGAGTTTTTTTAATGACCCACCAAAAGTATTAATTGATCGACAAGTTGTTTTAGAAATTAAAGCATTACTAGAAATTGGTAATTTATCTATCAAGCAAATTGCTGATAAATTAAACTTCGAAGATACATCCTATTTATGCCGTTATTTTAAACGTCATACCAATATGACATTAACGGGGTTTAAAAAGCGCCTAGTCCAAAAGTCAGAAGGAAAATAAATGTATTATGGGGCTTCAATTTTGGTTGAATATTTTTTGATAAACTCAATAAAACAGCGTAATCGGGGTGAAACTGTTTGGTTACGGTAATAAACGGCATTAATCGCTTGGCGAATAATAACGGTTTCTTTCGGGAGTACTTGTACTAGTTGCCCATTAGCGAAGGTATCTTGCGTGACGAAATCAGCAGAACATTAGAATTCCTGTACCTTGAACAGCAAGATGAAATAAGACTTCGCCACTGCTCGCTGAAATGTCAGGTGAAATTTTAAACAAACTACCATCTGCGTTTTTTTATTGGCCAAATATTCAATGAATCAGGCTGAGTGAAGCCTAATAAACAATGCTGTTTTAACTCACCGGTATTTTGTGGCGTGCCGTATTTTTCTAAATACGCAGGGCTAGCAACCAACCTTTGTTGGCTAAATCCAAGTAATGTCGCATTAAGTGAAGAATCTTTGAGGGCACCAATACGAAAAGCCACATCAATTCGTTTTTCTAATAAATTTGTAAACCCTTCATAGTTATTAATTTCCAACTCAATTTGTGGATAAAGCTCAGAAAACTGAGGGATCAATGGGGCAATAACATGAGTAAGAAAAGGGGTTGAGGCATCAATACGTAGCTTACCGGATGGGATCGCCTGTCTGATAGATAACATATCTTCTGCTTCTTGAGCAAGATCGACTATTTTTCGCGATTTCTGCAAAAATGCAATGCCTTCATCACTAAGCTTAATTGAACGCGTTGTTCGATAGAGTAATGTTGTATTTAATTTCTCTTCAAGCCTAAGTAATAAACGACTTACTGTGGATACAGTCATGTTTAATTGTTCTGATGCAGCCGTCATAGAGCCACAATCTACCACGCTGATAAAGGCCTGAAGTTCTTCAAAGGTTATTTTCATTATTGCATTTCCGGCAAAAGTTATTTTCACCTTAACGTCTTTTTTATTCCGTATCAATATGGAAAAATTCAGCGCATGACGAAAATGTTAATAATTTATTTCAATAAGGCTTATAGATGAGAATTAATACGGCATTGTTAGCATTGGCGATAGGTGCCTTTGCAATTGGAGCGACCGAATTTTCTCCAATGGGGATGCTTCCCTATATCGCTGAAAATATTCAAGAAGATATACCATCAGTTGGTGCAATCGTTGTTATTTATGCACTTGGGGGTGATGATTGGTGCACCCATTATGACGTTGTTATTAGTCAAAAAGCGCCCAAAAGTTGCTTTGGTATTTTTGATGTCGATATTTACTGTGGGGAACTTACTATCAGCAATGTCGCCAGATTTGGTGACGTTGTCACTTTCTCGTTTTATAACGAGTTTAAATCATGGTGCATTTTTTGGGCTAGGGGCGATTGTTGCGGCGAGTGTTGTTCCCGATGGAAAACAAGCAAGTGCAATCGCGGCTATGTTTATGGGGCTAACCATCGCGAACATTGGTGGTGTACCATTGATGACAAAGTTAACCCAAGTCATGGGGCTGGCGGCAGGCATTTTTATTTAATTTCCGTTTTTAGGTATTGTGACCATTATTAGTTTGATTTGGGCGATACCAAGTCATCTTATGGGAACCAAGGTCAATGTGAAAAATGAATTACGTATTTTACGTCGCCCTCAAGTGATGTTAGGCATGTTATCTACTGTATTAGGTGCTAGTGCAATGTTTACGTTGTATACCTATATTACGCCAATGCTAATGCATTTTATTCATGCTTCTGACCAAATGATTACCATAATGTTGGTGATTATTGGAGTGGGTTTTACTATTGGAAATTATATTGGCGGGCTATTCGCAGATAAATCAATTTTTGGTACGTTAGTTACCTTGTTTCATCATGCTAGCATTAAGTATGGCAATATTCCCATTTATTGCAGTAAATGCATTTGGCGCCGGTATTGGCTTATTAATCTGGAGTATTTTTAGTTTTGGCATAGTTCCACCAATTCAAATGTTAGTGATGAATGCAGCAAAAGGCGCTCAGGCATTAGCCTCTTCGGTGAATATCGGCGCGTTCAACTTAGGAAATGCGATTGGTGCCGCCATTGGTGGAGCGGTGTTATCTTATGGCTACAGTTACTCAATGATTAGCTTTATGGGAACACTGGTAGCGTTCTTAGGGATTTTAGTTATTTTGGTTATTTTTCGCAAAAAATCGGATCCAAAAATGGAAACAGAGGTTACATGTGGTTGATTGAAAAACTGAATTAAAAAGCAATGTTCGGAGTTTTTTATGGCTAAATTTAGCCATAATTAAGGTTATCAATTAATGAAGGGGTCATGTGATGATAACGAAAAACGTATGGAAAACCCCAGAACAACGGTGGCAGGCGGTGGTAGAACGAAATAAAGCGGCCATTTTGTCTATGGTGTAAGAACATCCGCGATTTATTGCCATCCTTCCGCGGCTGGGCGTTTGCCTAATAGGAGTAATGTTGAGTTTTTCGATAATGAACAACAAGCCATTAGCCAAGGTTATCGGGCGGGGAAACGCCATCGGACAGAAACAACGCAACTGACTCAATTTTATAGAGAACAAATTGAAAAAGCTTGCCGTTATATTGAACAGTATGGGCAACCCATTAGCTTGGCAAAATTAGCTGACTACATAGGAATGAGCCGTTATCATTTACACCGTTTATTTAAATCTCAAACAGGATTAACGCCAAAAGCGTATGCAGATGCTTTTCGGCATAAAGAGCTTCAACATCAGTTACAAGAGCAAAAACGAATAACCGATGCTATTTATGATGCCGGTTATCATTCAAATAGCCGTTTTTACGAATCGTCATCACAACGACTCGGTATGACACCCAGCGAATGGAAATCAGGTGGCCATGGTAGACAGATTTACTTTGCCCTTGCAGTTTGTTCATTAGGAACACTATTGGTTGCACAAAGTCCGATAGGTGTTTGCGCCATTCTATTAGGGGATGACGCTGAGCAATTACTTAATGATTTACAAGATAAATTTCCTAAAGCAGAATTAATTGGCGGGCATGATGGTTTTGAACAATTAATTGCTCAAGTAGTAGGTTTTATTGAAACGCCAGAAATTGGTTTAAATTTACCATTAGATATCCAAGGTACAGCATTTCAACAGCGTGTGTGGCAGGCTCTGCGTAATATTCCTGTCGGTGAAACGGTGAGCTATCGTGACATTGCAGAAAAAATTGGGCAACCAAATGCAGTTAGAGCGGTTGCTAATGCTTGCGGTGCAAATATGCTAGCGGTAGCAATACCGTGCCATCGTGTTGTCAGAAATAATGGAAATCTTTCAGGTTATCGTTGGGGAATTGACCGTAAGCGAGCTCTTTTGTTAAAAGAAGCACAGTATAAACTATCCAACCGTTAGCCTGACTATAAATATTAATAATCTCATCAAGCGTATTTATCATTAATAACAATGTATAGCGAATAAACCCAGCACTTATCTTATAAGCTAAGTGCTGGGTTTTGTATCAAATAATAAAGTTTAATATTGGGCAGTTAAAATTCAACAAACACTTATTTGTTGATATATGAATATCCTGTTGCATAGCCATGAAAAATCAACCAAATGATGCTATTTTTTATCAACATTAAAATGTTTTTATATTTTTTTTCCCTTTATATTTTTTGCCCTTTATATTTTTCATGTTTTTTATTCTTAATAAAAATATTTAACTTCTTAAATAACCAAATAATAGGTTGTAGTAAGATAAATTTAGGGTGAGGTTTACCCCTTATGTTTTTTTCATATTCCATAAGCAATCCTAATCATACGTTAGTCTATATTTAGAATTACATGGGTATTTTTATTAAAAAAGTGACAGATTTAGATTTTTGCAAAATACAGATCAAACAACGTCATTTTTGTATTACATTATCTTCACGGGGAAAATGAGAAGGGTGTTAGTGTGTTACTGTACAAGCAAATCGCGCAAGTGTTGCACGAAAAAATCAAACGGGGTGAGTTTCTTGGCGGTGAGAAAATGCCCTCAGTAAGGGACATTGGCCGCACCCATCAAGTCAGTATCACGACAGCACAACTTGCATACCGTGAATTAGAGCGATTACAACTAATTTATGCAGTTCCTAAGTCAGGGTATTTTGTGATACCTGAAAAAACGGAAGCATTATTACCTAAAGTGGCGAAGTATATTCAGAAACCGGTACAAGTTGCGCAATGGAACCCAACAATGGATTTCTTGCGTGTCTCTGAGAGCCATGGCGTTACATCGTTATCTTGTGCTGTACCAAATATAGAAGACAAAAGTTTAGAGCCGCTCTGGCAAGAAATGACAATGGTTGCACGTCGAAAACTTTCACTAACCTTAGAATATGATAGTTTACAAGGGCTTGCTTCGCTAAGAGAACAAATCCATTTAATTTCGGATGACCGTCATCTTTTTGCACCTGAGGATATTGTGACGACGACCAGTGGCCATCAGTCATTATCGATAGCTTTACAAGCCTGTACTCAAGGAAATGATGTTATTGCCGTGGAATCGCCAACTTTCCCTGGACTATTGCAAACATTGTATGGGTTAGGCCGTAAAATTATTGAAATACCTATCGACCCAGAAACAGGTATAGACTTGGATAGGCTGGAAGAGGCGTTTGAATGTTGGAATGTTAAAGCGGTTGTTGTGACGCCTAGTTGTAATAACCCAATGGGGTGCATTATGCCTGATAG